>SJJU01025696.1:0-12921 GCA_012932125.1 Conopomorpha cramerella | reverse complement strand
TCGGATCACAGGGCGAATCGGATCAAAATAAGTATACCATAGGTACACATCTCTCGGGGAAAGGGAGGAATATAGAGATGTGTAGGTACCTATGGTTGCGTTCGCCAACGCGCGGAATTTGAAATATTATTCAAATATGTATTTACTTATTGTGATCGGATACGCCTCGGTCTACTATACACTTGGTGAAACGGGAATCGTCATCAGCCACATGATGTCCATTGCTGGACGAAGGCCTCCCCCAAAGATTTCCATGATTATTGTTGGCAGGCGGGTTGGCGATAGCAGTGGTGTTGTGGTTTAACTCACAGAGAGCGCTGCTGCCCGTCCTTTGAAGAGTTCTATTACGGAGCGGATCAGGAAAAGGTTTTTTTTTTTAAAAAAACTACTTTATTCCTAAAACTAGGATTTAATTACTTGGAATGAAATAGAATAAGATATAGCAAAATAAAATGGAAGATGTGAGTTCGAGGCGGATTGCAAACCGAGATAGTATGATGAATTACTTATGAAATATGAAACTCTTTGCTTGGAAGACCGTGTGCGTGGGAATGCAACGCACGCCGTTTATTTTTATATGGGACCGTCATACAAGTACAAATATACCTAACAGTTTCCTCGGTCCCCTCTTACGACCCTAAGACGGGAAAAGTTGGGCTGGGGTGGTGATATATGTATTCTACTCGCCGTCACCACACGGCTTGGGATTGAAAGACGTGAAAAAATATTTTCATGTTATTATTGCTTGCTTCCCCGTTACAAAGTCGAATCCTATTTGGGGTGGTCATAGACATCTCAGCGCTACCGATAGGTATAGGGAAGTTGAAGGGTTATTATACTCCTAGCTATTGACTGATATCCTCCAAAACTTACGTAAGTAGTCTGTGTTTCCTGCGCAGTACAGTCTGAAAGTCTTCAAGTCGCGGGTTAATAGGTACCTAATGAACAAGTGTGCTCCATCGTAGACCACATCGTTGCTTAACATCAAGCAGGATGCTGGTCAAACGATTGTTCATTGATAAAAAAGGTACTTATGATATCCCTACTGCTGGGCGGTAATACCTAGAGAATACTCTTCAAGTTCAAATTAAAGTAGATACTTTAACACAGACATTTCTAATGGAGAATTTTCAAACTGAGCGTCTGTGGTCCAGTTGGTAGAATACTTGATTTGCAACCGGGCCTCTGCCTACCCCGCTTTGGGATTAAAAGGCGTGAAGTGTATTTTTTTTAAATTTCAAACTCCAAAAACATCTTACCTAGATGTAGTTGGTGTCCAGGATGACTTCTGTCTGAGTTATATTTTAGTACGGTTTTTTATTATTTGGGTGAGTTATTCGAACTCCATGTACTTTTGTAACATGTAAAGAAACGATAGATAATAATACTGTTACCTTCAAAACTGACTGCTTGAAGTCAGTCATTTCGTTGACATTTAACCGCTCTAATACAATTAGCGCCATCTACGTAACTAAAAGAAACAAGGTCTGTGAAAATTACCCATTCTTACACCACAAACACATCTTCCATGCAATATTGGCTATGTGCGCGACGGTGGCGACGCGTAGCGTTTACAACATTAGCGGAAGCTGTCAAATAATAACAATGTAAACATTGTTAGTTTTCTTTGCAAAAATAAATAAAACCAAAGATTAAAATAGTGTTGTGGACAATATTATATAAGTGAAATTTATTCAATAGTTTGTAAAATTAATATAATAATAATAACCGGGTAAAACCGGGTTTGAAAATATTACACATAATATTCGTTTCCAACCACAAACTGAGATAAAATGCAATAAATTAGTATTAGCCGAGCATGTAAGAACGCAACACGTTCAAAAGTTAACAACGCAACAACAGTCATGCATGGCCATTTCTTTTCTTTGATTTTGTACTGCAATCAACACTTGACAGCTGATCATCCGCATTTGTTTCCATTTTCTGCCGTGTTGTGCGCTGCGGTCGTTATCTCTCTGCCACTACTCGCTTTGCACATAGCCAATACGAGGACAATAGTGATTCTACACTGTATCAGCTCACCCGAACCTTTGCGTGTAGCGAATAATAGGTGTACCTCCCTCCGCTAGAGCCATCGTCGTAATTGCCCTACATCTACCTCTCCAACACTGGGTAGGTGCAAACAGATTACGCTGCTAAATAGTAATCGGTGGCCCTCGAATATTTCCGATGCGGGTTCACGCCATGTAGACGCCATTACAAAGATAATGTAGACAACATCGTCGCCCATGAATTCACTCAATTCGACTCCAATCTATTATTTCGCAAAAACATTAGCTAATTAAACTTCAGTCGTGCAACGTTTACCTACTTGAAACAGTGAATCGAAAATTGGGGCATAGTTTAAGTTTTCGCACTTTTACCTTTTGAAATGTCGATAATGCGAATTTCTTAAGCACCTTAAGATTTGGTGGATTTTACCTTCACCTTACCGGTTCGCGGTTGGTGTTTAGCGAATGTTTATGTCGTGTGCAAGAGCACGGGTCGATGCACGCGGTGCGCCGCCGCTGCACAAGGCGGGAAGCAAAACCGACGCGCGGCTTGCCCCGGCGCCATTACCGCGGTAGACGCATGCGCGGCAGTCTCGCGCTCCGCCGGGAAAAGTTGCACTTGACATTTGCATTTTTGCGCGGCAAAACTTTTTTTTTTTAAATTTTAAAACTTTTCAGTGAAGTTTTCTTTTTCGATTGTGTCAACGTCTGGAATAACGAGCAAAATGAAGTACAAAGTAAGTGTATTTTAGAATTAAATTCGATTATTTTTACTTTGTTTATACAGAGTTATTTTAGTGAAAGATTTCGTTTTACGTGTAGGTACACAATCTAAACGTATTAAAAGGTAGGTATTTACTTACATCCTACATTCTAAAAAAAAAAGTAGTTACCTGATGAAATTGAAATATTAGATAATACCAAAACATCGAAATTAATTTTCCTAAACGGTGTGTGGATCTTGGGGTTACCGGTAGATATACCTAGTTAACTGAAAGAAAAACATTTCAGATACTATATTGTAGTAGGTATCCACTGCACTACTAAAAAAATACGAAAATATTTTTATATAAGTTGAGACGCGATGTAGGTTAATAAATAAAAGGCAATTGCTGAATAATTTTTCCTCAGCCTAAATTGAGTGTATCCAACACTCAATTTAGGCTGAGGATAACATGTCACTGAACATTTATTAATGCAAAAAGAAATAATTACCTAAGTACCTACAGTTTAAATGAAATATGACCTTTTTCATTAAACCTAGGTAGGTACGTTATGTCAGCGTTCTATTAGTAACTACTTCTTTATTATTCTTTATTACATTAAAATTAAATAAAAAGCAAGACACATGTCTGGTCCCAATGAAAAATGTCGGTAGTGCAATTTCAGGAATATGTACTTTTCTACACACCGTTAGAATGGCGATATTAAGATCAATAAACTTATTACGTATATAACATTAGGTAAAGGTACCAAAGATTATAACCTGTTGTAAATTTGAAGTATGTACCACAAGTAGTTTAGTTTTAATATCCAAAACTAAGTTCTATCTTCTCTCCTGAACATGTTCCGTTTTGTACATCCGACTTTCTTAATAGGGACCATCGATGTATGTACAACGGATTCTCTAGGGATGTCACAATGGTTATTTTTTAGTTTTTTTTATCACTAGGAACAAACGTTTGACCACCATCCTGCCCGGTGATAAGCAGCGATGTGGTCTACGATGGAACACACTTGTTCATTAGGTACCTATTCACCCGCGACTTAAAGACCTTCAGACTGTACTACTGATTTCCGTGAAAAATATTAAGTATACTGCGTGTAAAAGGACCCCGAGCATTGGTCTTAGAAACATTATTGGGCTCGTGTCAATATGTACAACTTTTACTATGGCAACAGTGTCGGGAAATGAAAAAAAAAATGTTTTTCGTCTCCTTTCAAAATAGACGATTTTCGACTTCGGAAGACGACATGTATGGATATGAACATTTTTTTTTATTCACATCCCCGCATTGTCGCCACAATAAAAGTTGTTAATAATGACGAATGCTCGGGGTCCTTTTACACTCTGTGTAAGTAAGTACTTACTCAAATTAATTCACTTATCCGATGACACCTTGAAGTATCATAGTTCTTAAGTCGCGCAAAAAAAAAACAACAAAGATTATGTAACGTTAGCCAAGAAACATCGTCGTAATGTTTTTTGCAGAAGAGATTCGGAAACATTTGAATAGCATTAAAACAGATAGTTTTTTTAATACCTTCATTTATATATTTTACTTATTGGTTTACCTTGTAATGGAGTAGCGAAACTACAGGGATTTTATACTTGCGAAGTGTGCAAATTTATTTCGAACGACTTTTTCAACAATTAACCCTTAACTGCATGATTTTTTGTCTGTATAAAAACCTATCCTTCTTAGATTATGTGGCCCGCATTATGGGAAAAATAAAAAATTAAAAGTGGTCTAAAGTCAAAATTGCGTTCATACGTATTAGTTGTACCTTTGACAATAATTTAGAATAAAAAATCTGTAGATGGGACGACTAGAAAAAAAAAATTCGAGGAAAATTATACTGATGTAGTATCACATGCAGCTAAGGGTTAAGGCCCTTCCAGGACCAGGCATTTGTTATATATCTCCCTCAGTTATACTTAACCTTTTCTTTCGACTTTTCGGCGAAAATTTTTAGTACCAACTACACACATCAAAAGTGTCTAGGGATCAAGAACACTTTTAGCTCTAAAAAAATGTAATTTATTTAAATCAAATCAAATCTTCTGGATTGGTCTCCTACCTAATTCCTCATGCCTGTATCAATGACTTATCACCACATTTTGAATAAATAATGAATTAATTCAGTATTTGTAAAATATAATCTTGATTGCAATCTTCTAAAATGTAAGTAAGTATTTGATCCCTAGACACTTTTGATGTGTAATGATGTAATACACACAGTGGTTGGAGTCAAACTCATTAGCCACATGACGTCGACGAGGGCCTTGATATATGCCCCATGATATACCATTTCGTTATCTCAGTAGGATATGGAATGGGAGCTTTTGACGGCTAGAGCGAGCTTTGAGAACTGTGTCGGTGACCCGACACCGGAAGGCGAACGACCCTCGGCTTGGCGTGCCATCGGAAGTACGGAAACCTCCTGAATATTATATCATACGAGACTGAATAAGAAGATCTTATATATTTTACTAGTGGACCCGACAAACGTTGTTCTGTCTTAACTATTAATATGAGTATAAAATAAGTATTGGAGGTTAGAGTGGTCCTGTGTCCAACAGTGGATGTGATCTTTTTCTAAATTTTCTCTACGTACCTACAAACCTTCGCTGGACTTTCACGAATAATTCAAAATCAAAATTAGCTAAATCGGTAAAGGTATTGTTGAGTTATAACATTACAACGAAAAGTGGCATTGATTTTTATATATATAGATATGACCTTTTATAATAAAAAGAAGATCCGACATAAAATTACTGTAACTATAATCATGTAGGAGATTGATTAAAGTATTTACGCCACGTACCTTTTTTTTTGTTTTGTTGACGAGTGGTAAATCCTCATGGACACCCCGCCACTATGGGGACGGCGACGGGGTAGTGTCAGACTTCTACTGACTAAAAACCCCCCCGATGGCCTTAATTTACCGCTGGTGCAGATTTGTCTGTTCCAAATATTTGACAGAAGCCATCACAACACACACTGCTCTAGCCTCGTGTCTATTTCAAATGAAAACATATTTTATTGCATTTATTGAAGCTACTTTCGCGTACAGTTCGAGAAGGGGCCTAAGGGGGTAGGTACACACAACAAAAGTGTCTAGGGATCAAGTACATTGTAGAAGATTGCAATCAAGAATATATTTTACAAAAACTGAATTCATTCATAATTTATTCAAAATGTGCTGATAAGTAATTGATACAGGCATAAGGAATTAGGTAGGAGACCAATCCAGAAGATTAGATTTGAGATTAGGTTCTTGATCCCTAGACACTTTTTATGTGTGTACAAATCACAATGTTTACGTTTAGAATATACATTAAATTATATGACGTCTATTAATAGATGAGGGCCTCCCACAATGATTTCCATGATTAATTGAAGGTAAGTGCTAATAATCACCACGTTTGGCGATCGTAATGTGTTGTGGTTTAACTCAATGAGAGCGCTGCTGCCCGTCTTCTGGAGAGTTCCCTCGGTCGGTCGCCTCGCACAGACTCCCACGACGGGAAAAGTTGGGCTGGAGTGGTGACACATGTATTCTATTCGCCGTCACCACACGTCTATTTAAATTAATAAGTACCCAATAAAATAGAACTTTGAACGAAGTCCATGCAACTCTATGAATAAATCAATCTAGTTACTTAGGTACCCACCTGGATGTGGAATGATTTGCCGTAGTCCGTGTTCCCTGCGCAGTACAGTGTGGAGGTCTTCAAGTAATTGGAGGTAAATAGATACCTGAACTGATGAACAAGTGTGCTCCATCGTAGACCACATCTCTCCTTAACATCAGGCAGGATTGTGGTCAAACGCTTGTTCACTGTGTTTAAAAAAAAGCCTATTCTGTAAAGCAAATTACACAAAATCAATTCTAAAGCTGAGCTTTAGAAAAAAAACCGTTAAATAAAATGTAGGTTAGCCAATGCTCTGCATATGCCATCTTACAGTTGGGATACACAATACATCTGAGATGAAATACTGCCATACATTTGGGTCATAATAACTGTTCACCCTCGCGACTGTGTTTTAATGTCGTCACATTTTTCATTCCATTGATTCCTTAATGAGAGTCGGCGTCATGAAGAGTTGTAGCTCAAAGAGCAATGGTTGGTGCTCCAAGTGACATTTTAGTACCGATCGATTAAGCCTTAAATGTATGAATACCGTTAAGATCGCGGTACAATGGCATGCGATATAGTTTACTAAGCACGTACCTAGAATTATTACTAATCTATATGAATCTGCGTATACGTTAGGACATTCACCTTTTCATTCATTATACATTAAGGTTTTTTTTAAAATACGTTTTTATGTTTTATTTTTTTATTTTGTGTGTATATAAATCGAGTTAGTAGAAATATAGATATACGCTTTTTTGTCTTATTAATTACTAACTGACTGGAAAACGTTGTTTTGCCAATATACATTATTAACAATGTTGCTCTGCTATTATATGCATGTATTATAAATATAAACTTTCTTCAAGAATCATTATATCTACTAAAGTAAACCGCACCAAAATCAGTTGCGTAGTTTTAAAGATAAGCAAGCATACATAGTGGCAGACAGCGGGAGACGACTTTGTTTCATACTGTCTAATGATTTTCTTTTGAGGTAATAACTTATTGGTCTCTGAATCCATTGGCTTTCACTGAAATTAGAAAATTACACTTTATTATGGACTCTATTAACTGAGACATAAAATTCAAATTAAACGAAAGTACAAGTATTCGTCGAAGCGTTAACTGCGTAATACGAGTATCAAAGGTATAAATATAAACAAATACTAAATTAAAATCATAGCCCTTTTGGGTTTCCCTGATCAACACGTCTCCTGCTCTAATTACATAGGTGTAAAAGAAACACACTATACACTTCGCGCCTGTCTCCCAGGGGGCTAATCAGAGAGGACAAATCTCCATTTCTGATATGTATCTTTTGGCTCCTCCTTCTTCACACATGTTACTATACAACTAACTTATTTAACATGCCGCAATCTCACAAACTTTTTGTAGTAAGCTGCGACAGTATTGTCGGCGTAGAAAAAGTTGTTTATACTGACGAGCTCAACAACGTTTTTAAGACCATTGCTCGGGGATGTCAAAGTTCGAGTACTTTTCACGATGTCTTACTCTGAATATCCACCCTAGCACAGTCATCATCAGCTGCAATGTGATCACTGCTGTCCAGTGATTTTCATGATAATTTGGTAGGAAATGCTAATAATCCAATAACCAGGGTAAAGTCATCCAGGTGGAAAAAGCGACTGTGGTCCAGTTGGTCGGATAGTTTACTTGTAAACGGGAGGTCCGGGTTCGAATCCGGCTACTGGACGTGTACCAATGGGACTCTTTTTCAGAGCCTATGTACGCAACGCAACGCTCGTATGGTGAAGGTCAACATCGTGATGAAACCCGCACACCACAAGGTGTGTGAACCCTATAACGGCGATGGGCTCACCCCCTGTCGCGTTGGGTTAAATACGCTTGGTGAACCGTGGGCATTTGCAAATGCCTCTGCCTACCCCGGTTTGGGATTAAAAGGCGTGAAGTGTATTTATTTATTATTTTACCAGGTGGATATACCATTTATGCGAACCAAACGGTTTGCGTCTACTTTCATAGGGCGAACCGTCAGGACGGGGAATGACTTGACGAAGTCTGTATTTCCTGCACAGTACAGTCTGAAGGTCTTCAAGTCACTGGGGTGAATAGGTACTTAATGAACAAGTGTACTCCATTGTGGACCACATCGCTGCTTAACATCAGGCAGAATGGTGGTGAAACGCTTGTTCACGCTTGGCAGGCGGATTGGCGATCGCAGTGGTGTTGTGGTTTAACTCACAGAGAGCGCTGTTGCCCCTCCTCTGGAGAGTTCCCTCGGTCGTCTCTTACTACCCCCACTGCGGAGACGCCGAAAAGTTCGAATGGGGTGGTGACACATGTATTCTATTTGCCGTCACACCATAGGTGGATTCTCGGAATTCGCAGTCCGAGTATGCCCCTTGATTTTGAATGAGCCTTTACGCCTCAGGATTTGGCAGAATATTGTTTTACAATACGGTGCATAGATTAGGTGGCTTATAGTAGGTATATGTCTATGTGGGTTCGGTAAAGCTCCGCGCAGTAAAAGCTCGTCCTTGGATGGCGGATGCCGCTGATGATGCGGCTCTCGTGCATCGATAACATGTGCTTAGAAGGGCTATTCACATGTGCACAGACGCCCACTATTATGAATTCGGTAGATAAACGGTTTGCGTCTACTTTCGTAGTGCGAACCGCTAGGATGTGGAATGACATGCCGGAGTATGCGTTTCCTGCGCAGTACAGTCTGAAGGTTTTCAAGTCGCGGGTGAATAGGTACCTAATGAACAAGTGTGCTCCATCGTAGATGGTGGACAAACGCTTGTTCTTATGATAAAAAAAAAGATAAATGACTGGGATTCCAATAGTACATACATTTTAACGACTTCAAACTAAGAGGATGCTGAATTATTCTGAGTTTTTGTTATGTTTGTTAACTCAAAACTTTCGACCGGTTAAATCGATTTCAGTGATTCTTTTTTTTATTTGAAAGCTGGCGCGAAAGTCTCCGCTTCGGTTGCGGACTGAACTTTGACATCCCCGCGCAATGGTCTTAAAAACGTTGTTGAGCTCGTCAGTATAAACAACTTTTTCTACGCCGACAATACTGTCGCAGCTTACTACAGAAAGTTAGTGAGATTGCGGCATGTTAAATAAATTAGTCGTATAGTACAAAAAGCGGCAGTATCCACCCAAAGGAAATATTGAAATTTGAATGCAGTTTTATTAGTCTATGGTCAAATTGTCTATGGCAGAAATGAATTTTTATCAAAGCCAGCTTTGTTACTAAATAAACACGCTTTTAATATCATAATTCGTAAAAAAGTCGACAGTGTGCATAGTTTACAGTGGCGGGCACTGGCTTTTACGACAAGGTAGGCAGTACTCCCCAAGGATTGACACCTATATATAGGCAAATTGTCTTTACGAAACACAGGTAGCTACCTATCTGCTCACCCACAAAACACAGGACAGAGTGAGTACAACAAACAAAGATCTAGCAATAACTATATAATTAGGTCGGGTTGCCAAAATACTAAGGTAGGCAGTGTTTTTTTTGCCTATACGCTGTGCACGCCACTGATAGTTTAATTCTCTCAAAAAACGCGACGCTGGATGACAACATTTTATTATATAGAATAGCCCTTTTGGGTTAGGTCATGTGAGCTTAAGACGGCCAACTTGTACTCGTATCGCTATAAACCAGGCTATAAGAGCAATACTTTGTGTATATCTAAAACATTGTTTACATACAGTTAATACTACTTCGTAAAGGTCAAATAATTTGAGGTCTCGTAGCATGAAGCCTTGTAGTAAAATTGTTATCGCTGTGTGACAGAGATAGTGCTATATGAGTGGTATAATACTGACATTTTTAGAACATTAAGGTCTAGCAAAGCGCGTCAAGAGCGGTCCAGTTGGTCGGATACTTCAGTTGTGACAGAAACCGGCTGCACCACTGGAACTCCTTAGTAGAACTGGTGAAGGACAACATCGTGATGAATCCCGCACACCATAAGGTGTGTGAATCCTATAACGGCGATGGGCTCACCCCCTGTCACGTTGGGTTAAATACGCGCGCGTGAGCTTTGGCCTCTGCCTCCTACTCTTGGACTTAAAAGGCGTGAAGTGTATTATTATTATTTTTATACATATGTAAGTCCCGGAAAACATTTGTATTGCCCTAATAAGTTGCCTTTGTACCCCGTGTATTGGGAGAAATACAACTGGTAGATGCATGAAAAATAAATAGTAGCCGATTCTCAGACCTACTTTTCAGTATTGCGTATTCACGCATATAAAATTAACTAACTTTGTGACATAGATATTTTATATATTAGATATACATACAATAACTCACCAAAATGACGCGTTAGTTAAAATAACATACAGTTAAATCTAATCCGCTATTCTTTTCCTGTACGATACGAGCAATTATACTTTTTTAAATATTTTACACTGATTTATTAGCCATTTACAGCAAAAGGCGAACTAAATTCAACGTAACATTTCCTTCTAGTTTTAAAATGCGGTACTTATGTATTACAAGAAAATAAAAATTGCACCAAAAAAAATCTAAAAAAAACTTTCGTATTTATATAGATATTAGCAGATAGCAAGAATATTTGTGTACTACTAACCATACTGTTGCTTTTGCCCTCACAGGGTTCATGTTTGATACTTTGCAATTGATTTAAGAACTTTTGCTGTAACATGAGTGCAATAAACGAATTGAATTGAATTTAATTGAATTTCCATGTACACAGGTTATACTAATACATTGGCCCTTTAGTTCCGGACCCTTAGGAAGGATTGGACTACGGTATCCCCTGCCTGGCGTATGATGCGTCCTAAAAGGTGTCATCTGGGCCGTAGGTGTCGGAGTGGGATTCCCGGCACCCATACAAACGGTCCCGCGATGATTGACGGTGCCGAATGGCCCGGTTTCCGCATTGGAGTGAACGAACCACCTCCTTTGGGTGTCCAGGACCCACCAGAGATAAATGTAGGCTATCGGGGGGGTTTTAGTCAGTAGAAGTCAAACACTACCCCGTAGCCGTCCCCATAGCGGCGGGATGTCCATGAGGAATTCCCTCTCGTCAATAAAAAAAAAAGGTTTTACACATACATAGTTTAATTTTGCATATCATACTAGCAATTGGAAAAGCCATACATACTTATTAGACGAACCGCAACCTCATACAAACCCCTATCTATACCTACCTACAAATATGGATACAGAGGTAGCGGTATTTCCATACCTTTGATTTGAGATCAAATCATTTATTATGTAGACGCACACTATTTACCAGTTTCGTGCACTGGCTTTTACGTCAAGGTAGGCGGTAATCCCCACGGATTAACACCTATGTATAGGTAACTTGTCTTTACGAAATATTGGTATCTTCATATCTACTCACCCACAAAACACAGGGCCTCCGTTAGCCTATGTCGTGAGTACAACAAAAAAGGATCTAGCAATAACTCTATTATCAGGTCGGGTAACCAAAATACTAAGGTAGGCAGTGTCTTTTTGCCTATATGGTGTGCATGCCACTGCTGTTTACATAATGTAAAAAAATATATAAGACGATAATATCGCAGTGCGTTATTAACCTACTAAAGGACGCCCCGTGATTTAATTCGCGTAATATCAGTTCTTCACAGGAAAAATACTTAGCCGTGCGGTGACGGCTTACGGAATACATACACTTGTGTCACTAATCCAGACCAACTTTTCCCGTCGAGTCGTGGAGGTCGTAAGAGGCGATCGAGGGAACTATCCCGAGGCCGCGCAGCAGTGCCCTCTGTGAGCTACACCACTGCGATCGCCAACCCGCCTGCCGTGGCGATTATCGGCATTTCGCGCCTAACGATCATGAAAATCATTGGGGACCTTTTTCAGAGCCTATGTACGCAACGCAACCCTTGCACGGTGAAGGACAACATCGTGATAAAACCCGCATATCACAAGGTGTGTGAACCGTATAACGGCGATGGGCTCACCCACTGTCACGTTGGGATAAATATACTTGAACCGTGGGAATTTGCTTTAGCATGTGCCTCTGCCTACTCCGCTTTGGGATTAAAAGGCGTGAAGTGTATCTTTAAAACTACGCAACGGACTTTTTTACCGTTTTCTTCAGTAGATACAGTGATTATTGAGGAAGGTGTATATGTGTGATACATCCGTGTACCCCGCTTTGGGATTAAATGACGTGAAGTGCATTTTTTTTTAAATAGTATATTAGTTTTTGTCACCGAGACATTTTAAACATGTTAAAATTTAATTTAAAAATTGTAATTTAATTAATTAAAATTTTTCTACAACAACATTTATGGTCACACAAACATTTGATAACAACAAAAAAAAATGGTTGTCTGTAAAGTTGGTTTACGAGCGGTAGTCTGACGCGACAACGTCTCACATTGCAGTAGTAGTAGTACACTCGCTTGCGGAACGGGACAATGACGTCATATTTTTCCGTGCATACAACCCGTAGTGTCGAGTTATTAAATATATAATAATAGAGGTAATATAATGATAATAATATAAGGAGAAAGTTTTAGGAGGCTCTG
>SJJU01025684.1:0-13056 GCA_012932125.1 Conopomorpha cramerella | reverse complement strand
TGGGCTCACCCCCTGTCACGTTGGGTTAAATACGCTTGGTGAACCGTGGGCACTTGCTTAGCAAGAGCCTCTGCCTACCCCGCTTTGGGATTAAAAGACGTGAAGTGTATCTTTGACAGATTGATTTTTTTTACCGCTGCCGTTGGCGTTAAGTGAATCTCTAGTTCGTAGATACTACTAGTAAGTAGCCTATTATAAGTGCGCGCGCCGTAAATAGCTCATTTTGACACATTGATACCAGCACTAAAATTATCAAAAAAAAAAAGTAAAATGAAAATAAAGGACTAAAAATGTACGACGTTAAAGCTAAGGACGTTCTTTCTTTTATGTTCGTCGCCACTCGATATTAGTGACGTTCTTCTTATGTTGTTTTTTTAATGGAAGTTTCGAAGTGAATCGTTAGGTATTTTATAGGCTCTTAATATGTACAACTTTTAACTCTTGTAGATACTTATTTCTCTGTTAAGTTGGTGATTAAATCCGATGAATATTATTATACTCATTAACATTAAGCGCACAATAACGATAATATTTCACGTCACGATTATATTTTCACGTGACAGGCGCGCAAGTTGCATAGTGTGAGACCACAGTCAAACTCTTGAAGCTTTTACACTAGGAGTAGCTTTCCATCCTATGTACTTAAATGCTTTGTAAATTATTGGCAAATAAACGATTATTATTATTAAGACTATTAAGACCTTTATATAAGCTTCGAAATTTCGCAATCGCTATGTATATACTAAGACCATTTCCTGGAGGAAATGTGAATCATTATGCCGACGACAAGCGAGATCTGAGCTCTTATCATAATGAGTACATTGCTACAACTTTTGGCGTGTGAATGCTAAATATTTAATATGATTTCTAGATAACCAATACCGGAATACACATGATTTCACTATTACTGTACTTTTCTTGAATTTGGATTAGGTACTTTTGATAAAATATACAAAGACAGACAGAAAGACAAAAGTCAAGAATGAGTTTTTTTTAAATCCCACAAATGAGCGACCCGAAAACGAACCATAATAGACTAACGTAATTTTCTTTTTTTTAAGTATTATTCTTTGACAGATTATTTTTTTGCATGCTGCCTAGATCAAAATCATACCTAACAGGCATCAATCAATCAGTCCATATTGACATTCCAACCTACATTCTTCAAAAACAGCTTAATACTTCAAACTAAACACAGCTAGACTTGAAAGGATCCAAAAATACCCTGCTAAGGGTCAGAAAATTTTGGATAATTCCCATTTGATCCATAGAACAATTTTCTCTCTCCCAATTCCCCTAGAGAAGGAAAAGGAGAGTTCAATAACGCCTCGTTATATAAAACAAATTGGAATTACACAAAAATATTCCCCATTACTCTTTCACATCGGCATGTTTTCCATATGTTTGTCTCGTTTTATTCCAAACGTCAGTTTTGGACCGCAAGTCTAGTTGTTTTTGGCCTGACGCCGAAGTCGGAATCATACAATCAGTCAATTAATCAGAAAGTACATATTGACATTCGAACGTACAAACATTTCAAACAACTTAGAAAAATGACTCTGTGACGGGAAGCGATAAGATGCAAATGGCGTTATTTATTTCTCATTTTCAAAATTAATTTTTCGCTGCAATTATTGTGTTAATGTGGTGGATTTAGTGTAATAATGTGATGGTGATGAAAAATAATGTAGTGAGAGTGAGAAGTAAAGGAGAGGACTCCTAGTTGATCAATTTGTTATTCCCGTATAAAGTTCCACGCAGCATTGAAATGTGATGGTCCACCCTCACATTTTAATGTGATTTCGACACGACTTTGACTATTGACTATACTATAACTTGAACACGAAGAGAACTACATTGTTTGTGGCAGAATTGTTGGCTTTAAAGCTGAACATAAGAGCCAAGAAAGAAGAAGAAGAAAAAAACTTAGAAAAATACTTACACCAAGAAATATATTCCTAGAGGAGTCGAAACCCGCAGCGTAAATGCGGCAGTTGTTGACGTCGTTCCTGTCGGCGATGATGCGGCACGCGAACCGGGATATCGTGCTCTGCAGCACCTTGGTGTCGCCGGTCTTGTCGCCAGCCACAGTGTCCATCACCACGAAGTCTATGGGAGACTCCGAGGAACGCCCGATCTGGAAAGGAGAAACGCATTGTTTCAATCAGGCAATGGTGTGTAGTATGAATACGAAGTATTAGTATGGTCAGGGTACATGACTGTATGGAATTATGTTCTGAGGTTCTGAATGGTATCTCTGTGAGTACAAAACGGTGACTTTTTCCATACAGGCCTTGTTGCATGTAGTAACTTTAGTGGTAACTTTAGACAACAATTGTTGTTCATTTTACTATAAATATGTACAATGTTATTCAATTATTATATTAATAATTGAAATTAAAAAAGCAGACTTAGAATTAATACCTATAACTTCTACAAGAGCTAGTTGAAGAGAAAGAGGGCTAGACGGAGGTTATTGTACGCCCTTTTTCGTGTTATCTACATTCAATATAACTCGGACGAGAAATGAAGGTTAAAATGTAGCAACAAAAAAAAAACAAAAAAACTGAGAACGTAGCAGTGACAATCAATATTATGAAACTAGCACAATTATTATACACCTACGCCTTGAAAGAATCAGATCTGAACGTAAACAACCAAATAATATTTAGGTTTATCTGTTTCATGAGATGAAGACATACTTTGTAAATTAACTTATAATTCTGGAAATTATGTAGGTATCCCATGATGATTATAATGATTATGACTTTTGGAATAATTTGTTTCGTTTTTTCTCCTAATAGATAACTGCCATATTATAATATTAAGCGTCTAGACAAAGCTTGGGCACCAACTTTTTGGCTATTGAGTTGCATTCTAAGGAAACCGAGGGTTCGCACGAGTTTTAGTTCCCGTCGTTGTACCCTATTCTTGTCGTTCTACTACCTTGTTGGATTAACGCGCAAGAGTAAGACATATTATGTTTCGTGTGTTGTTAGCTTCATTCTAGGCAATCGGACAAAAAATAACCATCTCAGAAAACACAATAACATGTAGTATTTTATAGCTGTTCATCGTATTAAGTGCACCGAGTATGCTCTCAATATAAACGCGAAAGAACGTGTCTTTTTGTGGTCCCAATCGTGCAACTATCAGAAACGCGCGCGGGAAAAACAGACATAATAATCAGTGGCGTGCCGTGAAATTTTCATCAGGGTAAGCTGTCTCCTATGAGTAGGTACATACGACACTAAAATAACATTAAGTAGGTACCAATTTTGTGCCAGACTACAAAATATTTCAATAGAAGATCACAACATCAATCACTAGTTTAGCAAAATTAATATCTAATTACGTTACTTCCCAAAATTTTGCTAAGCAGCTGATTCAGGCGCTGTATGCCAGAAACAGAACTGAACAGATCGTTGTGGAATGTGGATGCCTTCCTCTTCCCAAAGCACTAAATACCTTAGTCTGCCTAACTAAGTAAATACACTAAAAAAACAATAAACTACCTCATAATACCTTGTGTTTGCTCCAAGTTCAAATAAAAACAATCCCGGCGAAATTCGTCCGCGACTCTGCACTTTTCACTCATATTTAGTTCAGAGAATCGACCCACATTTGTAAATAAACACTTTTATACACATCACTTTCACACCTTAGTCTCCATTTTTGTCTAATTTAATTATTAAAATAGGCGCGAATGAACGTACATAACCTAAAACAATGCGCTCCATTGTAAATAAACAATGCTTGCAATATGTCAACATGGCCGGCAACATCTCTCTCGCTCGCTCACACATACACTCTTTCTCTGTCGCACATATTTACGCACTGTCATAGCATTCTAGCCCTTATTATTCCAATAATGTATGAAAAAATGCGGAAGAAGCTGCGCTTACGCTGTGGCGTAAATTTCTCCATATTTTTCATAGTAACGCTCCGCGCTAATAGACCGAGGTGAAAGGGATGTATACAGAGAAAGAGAAAAATAGGAAGCTTGAGGTCTAGCAGCTTCCCCGGGCTAGACGATGCAACGAAGCGGCAACGTCCCATGAATTTGTTTTCGTTGATGCGCTAAATACTATGTTTTGATTGGTTGAGGCGAAATTTGTGTTACCTATCGATGGAACGATGAGGCAACATTGCACGAATTTGTTTTCGTTGACACGCGGAATAATAGATTAATGAGAGATTAGTGTTTTGATTGGTCTAGAACGAATTTGTGTTTTCGATGCACATTTTAAATAACCGAAAGTCTGTTATTGATAAATTGCCTAATTTACAGTACCTACGTGACGACTAAATGTGTTATAGATACCTAACTACGCTAATTGTTTTAGTCAATTTGCCAGGGTATGCAGAGCTTATTTGCTTCTATGGACGTACCGCCCCTGATAATAATATAATTGCCGTAACCGCGATACTGTTTCAAAAACACGCCGATTCTCAAGCCAAGGTCACGGCGAAAAAAAAAAACCCGAACAAGGTGAGCGATATTCGTGCGGATAGAGTAAATTAACCAACCTTATCCTAGTTTCAAGTTCACGTACGCAACGTGGAAGTAGCCTATTTTTGATACAACTAACAAAAGAAATAATAAAATGTAAACACGTATGAGTATACTGTTGTTTCAAATTACGCATGTTTTTCGAGAACATTTTGTATCATAGGAAAATTTTTGACATCGAATCTTTAGTTGATGAAAATGGGACTTTTGGGTTATTCCGACGAATTCACCCTGCAGTGAAATTTATTCAAAAACGATTCTTCTTAGGAGAAAATTTTTGGTGTCAACACCAAAACCTTGCGTACGTGAACTTGTTTAACATCATTACGATTTGGGTACACAACCTGTAATGTAATGCACGTTTTGTTAATAAATATATATAAAAAAATCAGAAGAGCCATACTTATTTTTAGCATTAAAATGTTTAAATACGGTCGACCAAGAGAGTGTTACTATTTGTTTTGATGACATTACCTCTGTCACTAATATACAGGATGGAATTTTGTAATCCACCTGACGGGGAAGAAAAAGACTCTTTATACTGTAGGTAGATATAAAATTTTAGCCAAAGAAAAAAATCCTTTATTTTTGAAAAGTTAGAAAACTGCATTCAATATTTTTTTTAAATTCGCTTGCCGCACCCGGTATTCTAACCAAAAAAGTCCAATGACCTTCACATGAGAGTCAACCTTAGGGTGGTTAAACCAGATTCTTGGCTGACTGGACGAGAAACTGATATCTTTCCATGTCGTTGGTATATATGGAATGTAATGTTCTCATTTCCCTAAATTCGTGGGGCGTCCATTCCTATTTAGATTAACAAAATCGATACATAGCATTGGTAAAGGCGTCAAAAGCCTTAAAGTAACAGACACGGCGACTTAGCACTAAACAAAATTAGAATATCTATATGGTTTCCACGTAGGAAGTGATTAGTGACCAAGTTATAGTTTCGCCTACAACAGTGCTGTCCGATAGGTCAATAACATAACAAAATATACTTTGCCCAGTTTGCGTGCGAGTACAAAATTCTTCAAATATTTCCAAAAGGCGTCGCGATTCAAATTATAAGGTCAAATGAACCATAGAAGCTAATTCAGAATGTTTACGAACAAACGTTAATGTGAAGGAATTTTAAAATATTATTTCTGTCGTAATTTAGCGTGAACGTATGCGGCAGTCGGGATTGCGAATAGTTGCGCGGGCGCAAGGCACAACGTAACACACAATTCATGAACAATAAGGTAATCACACTAATATTATAAAGGCGAAAGTTTGTGATGTTTGTTACTCTTTCAGACTGTTGAAACATTCCAATAATATCGCTTATACATCGGAATAACACATAGGCTACATTTTATCCCGACTTTCCCACAGGAATTATAAAGACGTAAAATATTTTTTTATTGTTTATTTGATGTTTGTTTGTATCTAGCTATTATCGTTTTACACTTACTAGTTTCTAGCAGTATTAATTGTGCTTTCTTATTAATAATGCAAGGCCATCTACCATGCTGTGACGACCTATAATAAAGGCAGCACCTACACTTCTTTTTTGTCGCCTATTTTGTCCTATGAAATATGTATGTCCTTGTTGGTTGTCCTTTTAAAAAAATAAGACTTATATAGAATAAGAATATAGACTTTGGTATCACCGCCGAGGTGCATCTAGTAAGATAATATTTAACAAGGCAGCGTGCTATTAGAGGCAAAGAACATTACAAGACAATTTGTCTACTGAGACCGCAACTGGAAGGTGAACTAGATTCACGAAAATAGACCTATTAAACCTTGACCACTTCTATCCATTTGAGAGAGCTTCAACCGTTTGTATAATCAAATTTAATTTGACATTTCTGGTGAACTTTCTAAAAGCTTACGGTCTACTGTCTTGATACTGTCTGTAGTGAAAATAGATATAACAGAAAATAGTGTATATTTTATTACTAGGATCATAGATAATGTGCACTAATGATAATAATAAATATGTGCGTGAGTGCTTTATAGTGTCTGCTTAATTTCAAGTATAAATGCATCCATAAACCCACTTCCATAATCCCTCGTGAGGTCGATAGAAAGGACCTTGATTGCCTAGGTCATCCTAGACTGTCTGGAGGTTGGATGAACTGAATTCAATATGTATTGAAATTAAGGTTACACTATCTCAAAATTGTCCCTTATGAATTCCTAAAATATCTTATGTCTAAGGACTAATTCTTGTCAAGGATAGACTTCGGCGCACTGACATCTACTGCTATAAATAAGCCTCGCTACCTACGACGACTATTTTACCTTCATAGGTATCAAATTTCAATCAATATCATCCTATAAAACATTGGAAAATCCTAATACAAACAAAGTTTTCATTATTCATGCGTCATATTACAAAAACATTGCATAAAAGGCATTACCAATTTCGTAATTAACATTGCGAATAAGTATGTACCTATTCATTTCCGCTCGACAGATCGCAGTGTAAATTATAATGTAGGCATCTCATTCAAGCCATCGTTACAGATGAAGAAATATTAATGACAAACAAGAATCTTTGATATCTCATTCAGAGTAAAACCTTTGTAAGATTGAATTATACTTTGTTCTCGGCACAATTGCGGCTTTTAATACCGTTAACTTTTTCTGAATGGGTACTGTATGTGTGTGTGTGTATTTATGTGTGTTGTACCTACAATACATTATGTACACATATAAAGTTAGACTGACCGGAATGTAATACAAAAACTAAACTATCACTACTCGGACTTTGTACCGCATCTACTTGCGAGTCTACTAGGTAAATCTATACCAATATATTTTAGAAGGAGGACAGATTAAAATCTGAATGTTTCAATTGAATGGATTCCAAAACTGATCGATCGATTTGAAAAAATATTTTACCGAGTATGTATCTTCGGTGATATTAGGTCACATAAAAGTGGATACCGAGTGACGAGCTGCTCTAAAATCGGCGTTACACTGTACATACTGCACAAATTCTAGCTGTGTAACATGTTACATTACACTCCGTAAGGTATTTCTCAGGTGGTTATACTTATAAAACTACAGTAGTGTAAAACTACAGGAACGACTGTGGTTAAGTTGGTCTGATACTTGACATGCAATCGGGAGGTCGCGGGTTCGAATGCGGCTACTGGACGAGTACCAATGGGACTCTTTCAGAGCCTATGTACGCAACGCAACATCGTGATGAAACCCGCACAAAACAAGGTTTGAGAACCCTATAACGGCGATGGGCTCACCTTCTGTCATGTTGGGTTAAATGCGCTCAAGTGCCTCTGCCCGCTTTGGTATTTTTGGGAATAAAAGGTGTTTCACCTATTACTTTTAATGTTACTTTAGAGGTAAGACAAGTAATGATTATTACTATTCTTGTTATTCTTCAGCATAATTATTATCCGTTGTAAAACACAAACTCTGTCATTATCGTTGAAATGTGGACTATTGTTTTAGTAATAACTTCAATAGTTAAGTGAGCTATCTTGACTTAAATGTCTAGATGTTTTACTTGTTGGACACCATTTATACATAGTTTTTGTGTATTTTAAACTACCTACAGGTACAATCGTTTTCCAAAGCTTCCAAATATGTTCTGGTCTATTCTATTACTATACCGCCCTCCTACGCAGTAAGGGACAGGGAGACAATATTTTCTCTTACTATCTCTTATCCTCAATTCTGCATGTTTTTCATATTGTATTCTCGTTTTATTGTTAACGTCAGTTTTGGATTCCAAATCTAGTTGTTTCTGGTCTGACTAACCCTCTGTAAGTTCATTATCTTCCTCTCTTTCGACCAGTGAAACTAAAAGCAAAAGTTGCATCGCTTTGACATCGCAGGGTCAAAGATGTTCATTTCTGGTTTATTTACGCTCATTTCACTGTGGTCCTCAGTAAACAGGTAAGAACGCTTTACCCCCAATTTCTTGAAACTTAATCAATTTGACAAACGCAATCAAAACAGTTGAACGGCGCTGTGATTGGCTAAACAACCGCCAACAGCCAAAAACAGCACTGTTCAAGTGTTTTGATTTCTTGGCCAATTTCATTACTCTTTAAGAGACTGAGGGTTAGAGTTTGATCTCTATACCACTTCCGTAATTTCTCTGTCGCCTGGAGAAGAACAAGCCGAGTCATGGTATGACAGCCGATTACCACAGTCTCTTCCCAAAGTGGGCGATTAGTCTGCCCCCGTCGGAAGTTCTAAATGTGGAGTTGGTACAGTATACTATGAATATATCATAAAATATCTTTCATTATCTCAAAATAATTTAAATCACTTGAATTGATATTTTAAGCAGGTGAAAAATTGGAAATTGCGCTGTAATTTATTTTCACAGTGGGCAAAAGACAAAAAAGTTTGGGAAACTCAGCTTCAGGGTGTAAGTTACCTGGCTACCCGATACCGGGGCTTATAATGCCGCTGTTTATTCATTGTGTGGCGTAATAGTATTACAGCTAGAGCCCTTCCGTTCGATAATACTGGTTTGTTTTACCTCGACGACCGTAATCTTCATCGATCTGTAGCGGTTTCTAACTCCTATACAACGACGGTGTACACCGATCTCTTCATTTTGCAACAATCATGCTGATGACGTATATTAAAAACTGATAGCGTAGTTTTTAAGTGACTTCAAAAAAAATGGAGTCTTTATCAATTCCATCGTAAATCATAAACTTTAACGTTTTTGAACCGATTTTCATTATTCTGTTTTTGTTGAAAAGAAGATATTTCAAAGGTGTTCCCATGATAAGGAAGCCAGGGTTTGATGATGGTAGAACAGATAAATCGAGGGGAGCTTTAAAAAATATGGATGACTAATACTGGTTGATGAAGGTAATTTCTTAAAATTATATTGATATAAGTTGTGTTCTGCAGACGGCAAGTTCATAATGTGAGATATCTTCTTTGTAGGTAGGTACATACACTCGCTTCCATGATCTCTATTGGGGTGGACAGACGTCGTGAGTCAAGATGTATTCTGGATCATGTATAGCCTGCCAACTGTCTTTTTTGTGTCAAAATATATGTCAAACTTTACACTACTTACGTTACCTCAAAACTTTTGACTGGGTGAACCGGGGTCGACGATTCTTTTTTTTTTTGTTTAAAAGTTTTCCTTTTAACCAAATTACAATTGTTCGGCCAAAGGCGTTCATGAGAAAACCACAAAAGTCTTAATATCTTAATGGGTTCTTTTTTCTACGCTATAAGAATTTTTAAGTAGGCATCCTAGCCTATTGCACCTTTTTATTCCTCAGGGTTGCACTATTCCCATTCACGGCGACTTTGAGGATTCGCTTGCCCACTTCCACGATTGACCATGATTCTTCTTAATGGATACATGGATCCACTACTACCTGTATTGCCAAAAATCTTGAAAACTGTGGGAGAGTATTTGAGTGTGGGCAGTGTTCTCAAACACACTTATTCCGAAATAATGACTATAAAACTCACATGGTTGGAGTCTAGACTATTGATAATTTGTATCAACATTAATGACATTGAATCTAGGTATATGTCCTAATTTGCATTGTGTTTTTATGTTGTGAAATAAAAAAAAACTACATGTAATTGGTGTACACAGTATAATAGTTTCAGAACACCGCATTGTATTCAACAGAACACGCCTCACTTACTCATAACATAAAATAACAGTAAACTTCTTTATGGTGCATGACGATAAGATATTATTATTGGAAACACTTGGCGAAATACCCAACCTAAATCTAATCTTATGTATTGCAAGGGCGGCGCCAATGCTTTTAACTTTACAAAACACGTAAAGAAAAAACTAAAACAAAAAAATGCATTCCATTTCCACAACTCGAGAGAAAGTAACAAAAACATCAGGTACTGTGTACCTACACAAAACAAACAAGGGCATTGCGACAAAAAAAAAAACAAGAGCCGTTTCGCCAAAACTACTTGAAATTAAGGACCGACCAGTAACAACAGTCAAGGCGCCATAACGGGGTTCGTATTCTAATTACTTACCAACAAAAAAGCTCCTTTCATAGTAATTTGCTCTGAGTCACATCAATGCAAGTAGTATCATTCGAAGTCTATATTCTTTGATAGTCATTTGCGTGTTGTAGTGGGTGAAACCGCTAGTGTCTACGTTCGCGGGTTCTATCGTACTGTGACCTCTCCATACGTGGCTACCTCACCGTATTTCCTAGGCAAGCATCTTCAGTGTAGAGGTCTAGGTTACGTGGTGGCGGCAGTGCCCCAGTTGGCGCTACAAAAGAGGCTAATAGGCTCTCGCCCGAAGACGCTTTGTCTTCTCAATATGGAACCTAGAGTGTAGTGCAGCTAGCATTTTCTATCTATTAAAACGAGCCTTATCTGAATATTGAAGTTAAAGCTACTGGTAACCGGCTGAGTTTCTTTTTTTATTGTAATGCATTAAGTTTAGTGTAATTCTTGTAATAAGTACATAACGTAAAAGACGGTCTATTAAGAGGCACTCGAAATGCGAAATTAGTTATTGGTATTGGGTTTACTCTCAAAATTATCAAACTTTTGATAATTGCAGTAATTACGTCTTCAAAGCAGGTGTAGAAACACTTCACTGGAAAGTTGATGACAGTGAAGATTACATACACAATAAAATCTCATCATTTTCATCAAACAAATTCTTATCTGATGATGAGTCGTCGAAAACTTCTTTCGAGACACTAAACCAGTGTTTTTTCAATGTTCAATAAATTAGTATTATGACAAATGTTTTATTTCAAACGTTAATGACCCTAACATTGGAGGTCGAACTTTAAACTTTAGGAAGATGGATGACGAATGTACTAAAAAAAAATTTCATATGAATTTCTTCGACAAACGGACTATCGATATAAAAATACAAGAGAACAAAAAAAAAACATACCTAACTTCTAAAAGTAGATTTGATTCAATGTGATAATGAGATGATCAAACCCAACAAAACCAAAATATCTAGACATTTTTCACCGAAATCTTTCCTACAATGCAAAACCAAAATATCATGGCATCACAATAATCCGTAGTATAAAATGGAAGTAGGTGGGACGAGTAGGCGCACTGATTGAGGCGAAGTGGCTCAGTAACATGTACATACATAATTGTATGTGTGTATATCGTCTGAGGTTTTTGTATGGAACATCAGTTACCTAAATATTACCGGCAGAAGTCAGTTCGGGCCAACCGTTCAAATTCATTCGCAGTAGACTTATGAAGTAATAGATATTTCTGGATACGAGGATATTGTTGCTGTGCCTCAAGACAGGACTAGATTATTCTGATTTTTATATGAGACATAAAAACATGGTTGGAGGATAATACTATATATAATTTGATCACGGGAACGACATAAAAGAGTACTACGAGACTATCTTTATCGCACAACTCGATACTATCTATTTATATTATTGAAGAAAAGTAAATAGAGTTGCTGAGATTGTAAAGGGTATTTTTGTTAAATATTTTTACCAATAAAAATTTAACTAATTTGTAAGTCACGTAAGTACGAGCTTGTTCCACAAATATCTCACGGAAACGAAATAAAGGGTAAAGAACGGGAACAACGGGACAGATCTAGTTTATACTACTTACTCTACTACTTAATATTTGTTCACCGTTGTGAAGGTACACTATCTAGTACATTATAAATGAAGACATGTGTCTATTTTTTGCTTTTGACATGTTGAAAATCGTGAAAGTGTGTTTGTTGCTTTATCCTCCCATCAAACGGTATATTATAATAGGTAAGTCAAGCAAATACACAAAAATAACGTTCACATTTCGGCTCTATTCAGCTGAGAATAAACGATAAGGTGTAGACATGGTTTAACGGCGCTAACTGTTAAAAAGGACAACATAATAAAGTTTGGTTAACGGACGTCACGTTTAATGTTTCCTTTTGCTATTGAGGCCAGTGCGTATTAAAGTACCTACCTAGTTAGTTTTTTAGGTGTTGTTGGTGGCGTATTACGTACCGAGATGAACATTTCGACCGCCGGATAGTTAATTTTCTATTCATGATTTTGAATTGAATTTCATTCAAATATCAACCACAGGGGACCGTGAACAGTGGAAGATGCTTGGGGTCCAGCTAGGGTTGCCAACCGTACTCTAAAATAGAGTATTGTACTCTATATCATGTTAGCGTACTCTATAATCTATAACACTAATAGAGTACGCTAAAATACTCTTTTTCTACACATTTTTACTAGTCATAATATTATGCAAAAACCCATAATCAAAACCAAAAAAGTATATATACTCTCTGTCCCCACTACTTGTGAGAAGAGAGAAAAAGAGCTTCCTTGAAATTGATTAAAAATTAGTTCTTGATCTATTGAGTTAGAATGTTTGGACTCATACAATTCTTTTAAAAACAATTAAGAGTTGTTATGTGGTGCAAAAAGTACAAAAAAAATACCTTTTTAAAAATATAAAATATATGATACTCTTTTTTTTAAGTCCATACTCTTTATTTACCTCCTTTGAAATCAGATATACTCTATTTCTTCGAAAAAAAGTTGGCAACCCTA
>SJJU01025683.1:0-12544 GCA_012932125.1 Conopomorpha cramerella | reverse complement strand
AAATCATCGTGGGGAAACCTAGTATGTAACAAAATACGAGTTGTATCATCTTGTAATCATCATGTAATCTTGGTTTATTTTAGACTAGCTGGCCCGGCAAACGGTGTTTTGCTATATATATACATTACTAACAGTGTTTCTCGGCTATTATATGCATGTATAAAACATATAATCAACTTCAAAAATCACTTTATCTAGTAAAGAAATCCGCATCAAAATCCGTGGCGTAGTTTTAAATATACAGACAGGGAGGCGACATTGTTCTATACTATGTATTGATACCAAGCTACAGCATTCGAATGTCCTATTCGTACACTATATTTTACTGTCTTTATGTTGGTACAACCAGAAAATAACGTTTTATTTTTCGTCCATTACAGCGGCTATGAGGGCCAGCACACCTGCATCACGTACGACGCCGTCAACCAAGCATACCTGGAGGCCAGGAAGCGGATTGGTGAGTTATATTATCTGCAAATTATACGGCACATTTTATATTAAAGCATATCTTTTTGCCAGTGTGTCTCATTATTCAGATGAATTTACCAAGTAACCTGGTAAAATCTTTAAGAGACATCCATTCGATTTGTATGTAATTCTGTGGTATTACGTCTGGCTAGGACGTGAGGTTGCAGCTTAATGATGACTATTTTTTAATATTGTGTCTGCTATGCATCTTAACAGCCAGCATTAAAAAAATATATTAGTAAAGGTTTTAACCAACCTTAAACCAAAATCGAACGCATTGTCGGCTTTCGAGGGCTAGCCGAGAGCCTGCTTTCCTACAACTGTTTCTCGACTTCGCACTATCCTTGGCGTCACTTTATGTGAATCCGTCCTGGACGACATCGAAACCGCGTTTTTTGATTAGGTATGTGTTTTTTCACAGTGGTATCGCAGCCTAAAGGCGAATGGACACCAGAGGACTTTGCCACTGTCGGCGAGCTGGTTCTGGATATATCCGTCAATCTCGCTCGCACGTGAGTATTTTATCCCTTTCTCTTAGGAATTACTCTTTTTGAATCAATGCATATATTGTAATGTTCTCTTTTTCACACTTGCCATTAGAGTCACACAAAACATACCTGTGGTTCATGTTTCAGAATACTGGTTAAGTACTTTAAGTACAGTCACACTGACTTGAAAGAATGCGAACAAATATATGCCAGTTGCGACGCGGCAAGTTTGTTTCTTAATAAACCTAATAATATTGTGTCGTTCGTTTTATATTTTTTTGCCGCATTAATAATAAACCATTAAATAAATATTTATCATTAATTAGACGCCGTTTCAAAGCTTCGTCGAACAATTTACTTAGTGACAATTTGTCCTTCTGATATTAGTACTTCATTTTCCCTTCACATTAAAATAAACAGATGTTATTTTATGACATTGAGCCTCGTTCACACGGCATTTCCTCGATTGAGCATATCCAGTTACTCGCTTATTTGTACTTACGCCTTTTTGAACTGGACCGCGGTAGTGTGATTGATACTGTACATATAGGTTTTACGTAACGAGACAACTTTCGCTTGACATTTGAGACGCCGTCGACCTTCCACGCACTGAGCTGTATGATCTCCTTACCCTTATATGCGGCGTGTACTGGTGCCGCGATCATGTTAGGACAGTAGGGTAATTGGCTGTTATTTTGATATTAGCTTTTAAGTGTAACAGTTTATTTCAATCTGTTAGTATTTTATGTTGACACATAAAGTATACCTAGGTTAGGGTCACAATTTACCGATGACCTAAATAATTTACTGTAAATGACAAAAAGTAAGGTAGGTACTTAAATCAATACAGTAATTCTAATAGACTGAGATAGACTAGTGACCAAAGCACCTGGGCTTCAAGGATTCGCGGGTTCGATTCTCGTCTTCGACTGATGATGAAATGAGGTATCCAAATTATTCATTTCATGTACGTTTTTCAAAGTATTTATATAATTTATACCAGTCCTTAAAGAACCTAGGTATCCTAGTTTGGCGTCAGAAGATACGTTTTCACATTTTCGTCACATATGTCTAAAAGACAGAAATAAGATCACAATGTGTCGAACAGATGCCATAAATAATTATCCGTTGTGTAGGAGTGTGGTGGGAATAATAATTATATAGCTAGTTGCGATAATATTTTATTTTTGTTTGAACACTAATTACAACATCATCATTCTTCAAAAGGACATTTGCGCCACCTATGTAAGGTGAACACCATTTTTTAAAGTCATACTCGTAATGTCTTCCTGCAACATGTCAAAATTGTTATTTACTCAAGAAATCCTTGCAACATTGTAAAGTATTTAATCCGGCTCAGTATATCAAAGACCAAGGCCGCATCTACACCAATTAGCGACAGCTTACGATGTAGATGGAAAGATGGGAAGTGTCTCTACTGTAGTGTAATTCTCCGTACCGTCGGCCCTGAAGCTGGTCTACCCTAAGGTTGATACTCATATGTACGTCACTAGACATTGAGGTATTTTTTTCATTTTCACATATGACATTTGTACCTTATTGTTTTTTAAACCCCGACGCAAAAAGGCGTATGTATCTGTGTGTATGTCTGTAGCATCGTAGCTCCTAAACGAATGAACCGATTTTAATGCGGTTATCTATGTTTGAAAGTTGATTTGATCGAGCGTGTTTTTAACTATGTTTGATCGAAATCTGTTCACCCACTGAACCACACAAAAGTTATGGGGGTTGCAAGTGGGGATGAAACATTTAACTTGAATGAATGTGTCCAAGTGGGGTATCAAATGAAGAGCACGACACGTATATTTAGAATCTGTTTATTAAATGAAAATTAAATAATTTGTTCAAAAGTTATGAGGGTTGAAAGTGGGGGGAAAAAGTCGACTCTATACAAATATGTTCAAGTGGGGTATCAAATGAAAGGGCAAGACACGAACATTAAAAATCGGGTTTTTTTTTTATTTTCAATTTTAATTGTGTTATTAGTGACACAGGAAGTGTCACCAAAACTGATAGGCGCCCAACTGTTCGCGCATGTCGGACCTTCAAAGAGGGGTAGGCAGAGGCACCTGCTAAAGCAAGTACCCACGGTTCACCGAGCGTATTTAACCCAACGTGTCAGGGGGTGAGCCCATCGCCGTTATAGGGTATCTCTCTATCTTCTCGCATCGTTAAGAGCGGGTGAGGTAGATGGAGGTACATGACAGCTAAGATTTCACTACTGAGCGCATGTGAACGCAGCACAATTGTATCAAGGTCGTTGAATATATTATGAACACGGATTTTATCCAGAAATTGTGCACATCTCTCAGCTTATGTTATGGACTGAACACGCGGAACTGTGGCTTAAGTGCTATGTACCGAACGATAATTAAATAAACGACTTTGTACTATCCAGTTAAAATTACTTTGGCCGAATTCTCAAAAGCTTTAACTAGTTTTAACATTGATTTTTCTTTTTCGTATTATGAGTTGTTTCCAGATAATAACAATGCACAATTTATGTAGCTCATAATTTTTTATTGTGATCTCCAAATATAAAAAAATGTGATCATTTAGAACCAAATACGTGTGGTCGATCCTCAAAGACAATTAATTGTATTTTCTATTTTCTATTCAGAGCTTTAACAAATAATCGGCCACATTTTGTTTGACCTATGCAGTGCATCTAAGTAATCCCCGATACGGAAACATACCGTCATAGGTGTATGTAAAGTAACAATGAATATGGCTATAATGTCAACCTCCTGTTTCACCAAATACGCGCACTTACCGCGACCAGTCCAAAATGCTGTTAAACTTGACCTCACAAATCTGCTTTTTTTATTCGACCGAAAATAAACTTCTCAAATGCGGGTCGGACACGCGCACGAATGGTTCCGTATCTATAAAAACGACAAAAAAACCCTGCCTGTGAAGTATACATAGTGTTTGACGTTGTTTGACGAGCCCAACACCGTTTCTAAGACCATTGCTCGGGGTCCTTTTACAGGCAGTAGATCGTCAGTCAATATGAACCGTCTAACTTTCACACTTTATAAAATAAATACACCTAGGGTCTGATTCACCTGTTTCACATGACAATTGTCAAAGTATTTTTCGTATCAATTGCTGCTTTGAAAGGAGGTTGAAACAATACAAAAATAATACATCGCTGCTTAACATCAGGGAGGATGGTGGTCAAACGCTTGTTCATTCACGCAATTAATATAAAAAATATCAATTATCGCGTCTATGAAGCAGCCTGATGTCAAACAGATAGAGGAATAATAGGGTTCCGTTTCATCCTTTGGGTACGGAATCCTAAAGAAAAACAACAATTGCCTTAACTAAATTCCCACACACGGTTGCAAATGATACTCGAACACATTGGCCCATATAAAAACCAGTAATTACTGAGCCCCAGATTAATAGCAAATGTATTGAAATGAAGCTACTACAAGTATTCTTTGTACAGTCGATGTCACATTGACCAACCCACACTATACAACGTCCATGCCATTTGCACAAGACATAAAGGTCGGGATTCAAGGATTCGGATTGCTATCTCCATACAACTGTTATCCATGAGCAAGTCTAAATAGACTAGGTTTTATTAGTAACTACTAGGTGATGACCTAAGATAGACCACCATCTTGTGATCTTTAAGTACAGAGAAGGTCATTAATGTATAGACTGGGATATTTCCACCCACTTTCCCACCACTATGATTCCTGTTAGAGCCAAGATCTACAGCGGCATCCAGAATAGACCAGAGCTCAATATAAGCAAGACCAGTTTAATTTTATCTCTGATTTCTTTATCCGATATGTGTGCCCAACTCCTAAAGGGCAAATTGAAATCACCATAGGAAAGAACAGGACATAAACTTTTTAATCCATCAACTAAAGTAAAACACAGATATCTAGTAAAACAAATTATACAGTACTTTCATATAAAAAAGTTCGTATAAGGTGCGGTTCCGGCACAGCCATTAAGAATGCCGATTTCTAAAAATGTATGAGCTTGACTGTACACTACTACCTAAAAAATGAGATACTTACATATATGTAACAACTGCAGCTTACAACTTTACTGTACTTGTTTATACATCGTATTAGTATGCCTTAACTGGTGCATAGCTAATGTTATATTACTATTTAAGTACCTGGTTTAATCGGAAAACGGATCTGATCACTTCTCAAATATGTTTGTTTTGCTTTAATCTAACTACGTACTTGTCTAAAGCAGACGAACTAAGGTCTAATGCCACTACAATTCTGAAAGAATTCGTGTCATGTCCGTACTTAGAAGAATTCGAAAACTACAAATATATACAAAAACTTTAAAAAATTAATAAAATAACAATTAAACGTAGAGTAAGTACATCTCCCCTTTATTTGCGATGTTCTCGTGGAAGTCATAAACATAACTCTCGAAACTACGAAAACTTGTGAAAAGATGAATGATTTTGAATGCGACGATGTTTTTGAGCCGCCCGAAGGCCGCTAAGTAAGAGATAAGCCTATGGCCTCTAACGATGCACAAACGATCCACACATCTGGGAAAACATATATTTTCATCAGATGAGGTGGTGAATCTCAGTATCAAAAAAGTACTTACTTTTGTAAAGGCGCTCAAAATTGATACTGAACTCTAAATGATTAACCAGGTGGCGATCACAATAGATCAGCGATGGTCGCAGTGATACTGGGCACAACAGGGCCCTGCAGAGCCACAAAAAAAGACCTCTAACTCATATCTTGACAGAAGACCAACGACAGTAATAGTATTAATCTAAAACATCATTCAGTTTATTATTACAAGTGGGACAGTCAATGATTGTCAATGATACACTTGATGAAGTCCACGTTCAATCCCCATAGGTCGAGCCTGCGGCGATACCAGATTGTCAAGTACATATCTACTCAATAATATCCAATGCAAGCACATTAACAGACGATGATCGTCCCATCGTCCTTGTAATCCCAACAACATTCTAAAATACTACGTATTATTTATGTGAATGAATCAATAATTTATACAACATAGTAAAGCAAGTAGGACGAAATGCTTTTAATTTCGAAACACCTCGCTATAGGATTATCCACTCGGAAGTGGCTGACGCAGAACATCTAAGATTTTGAACTCTATTCTATCAGGAACATAATCTAAAAACAATGAAATATGACATACTGTCTTCGTGTCAGGCGTAGGCAGTCGGAGGCCATAATTGTCAAGGAAATGTCCACCACAAAACCCAGTGTAATACTTGGTGGGCTCATGATTCCCACATCATTTGGTATGCAAGGTTTCCTCAGAATGTTTTTCTTCGCCGTAAAAGCAAATCACGATCTAAATTGCGATCGCTACTTCCGTTTCCTAAAAGCCGGTGACATATTATTGTATATCAAATATACTGTATATGTATTAGGTAGAACGACCTTGCGCTGTACTAAGTTCTTATGAGTGTCGTCGATGAGGAGAAAATTCGACACTTAAAAGAGATTCTCAGTTTGTCTGTATTTTTTTACCTCAAAACTTTTAACTGGGATAACCGATTTAGATGACTATTTTTTTATTTAAAGCTGATGCCTCCCTTAGGTCCGTTTTAAATTTGTTTCAGTTCCGACAATGGACATGAGAAAACCACTGTCCAATTTTGATGGTTGATTCTTTTTTCTTTAAGTTATTTATTTGTAAGTTATTTGTTTGTGTAAGTGTTTAAGCCATATTCTGAGATTCAGAAGTGTCTGAGAATTGATTTAGTACCTCAATGCCGACTTTCCCCAAAATTACTTATCCCCTATTTGACGTACAATTGACAAGTTGAGCTTTGTGTTTCTTCGAAATAGCAATTCCACCATTATTAGTAAGGCCCTATAAATATAAGGTGACAATGGTAATATTTCATTCAGTTACGGCTTATCGTACGAGGAGATCGAGAAGGGCCTGCCATTGATCGACACGTCGCGCACCCTGGTGGCGGAGGTATGCCCGCCAGTGTTCTCGCACGTGGAGTGCCGCGCCGGCAAGTACCGCCGGCTCGACGGGCTCTGCAACAATCTGCAACATCCCACTTGGGGATCTACCAATGCACCTTTTCAGAGGTTGGTTTCTTTAATTACTGCTGATTTGAACGTATAAAACGGTCCAGGTTTAATTCCCGTTGCTGAAAGACGGTTGTGACGCGCCTTTGAGAAACCTAGGTCCAGCAGTGAACGTCAGACATCGTGGGCTAACATGATGATGATGAGCAATTATGATGACTCTTAATGCGGAGAGCCAAGTACTAGGTATTGGATCGGATGACCGTGTATGAAACATGTTTCATGTGCCTTTTTGCTAACTGATACTGAGCTATTTACTTCAAATTCTAATGAAGTTATGAAATTGTACACGCAATTAGGATGGAAAATACAGGTAATAGTTACTCTAGATATGCGTCGTAATGTAAAACGTTTATACAATAAAAAATGTGCAGTTTAAAAAATATCTTTTGCAGCCAACCTTAGTTACAGTACTTTCTATTTCAATATCAAATTTCCTTAATTGTTTCTCAATAACATCACCCAATTTCCCAGGTTGATCGGTCCCCTGTTCGCGGACGGTATCAACGCGCCCCGCATAGCCCGATCAGGTCACGAGCTACCACCGTCGCGCGTGGTCTCCCGCACCATGCATCTGGACGAAGGTTACCACGACCACGCCGGCACTGTCATGATCATCGCCTGGGGACAGTTCATGGATCACGACTATACGCTGCAGGCTACACCACTTGGTAAGTGTTTTTTTTATTATTTGCTACATACTTAGGACTATCCGGTTCTGGACATCATGTAAAATAATGTCAAAAAGTAATCGTATTATCCATCGATCAAATAACTTGGCAGGTAGTTGTCAACCCATTAAAGTTAGAGGCCTTCACGCTCCTCGGAAACATCCGAACTGATAGCAAGTGGTTTCACAAGCCAAAGTGTAAACAGATTGGGCAACCAAGATACTCGATCATCGAAGGACTTTATAAATAACTAGCTGTACCGCGCGGTGTTACTCGCGTTTTTTCGTTCCCGTGGGAATAGATAAAATGTAGCCTATGTTACTCAGGAATAATGTAGCTTTCCAACAATGAAAAACTTTTTCAAATCTGTCCAGTAGTTTCGGAGCCTATTCAAATTAAACAAACAAACAAATCGAACTTATCCTCTTTATAATATTGGTATAGATAATGAAATTTAAGGAGGAGTTTTTCCTAGTGGAATAAACTTAATGTTTTATTTATCACTTTAGACCCTAAGAACCGAAACGATCCTGAGGAATGCTGCAAGCGTCCGCCAAACCAAAAGCACCCTTACTGCAATGAGATAAGGGTGGCCGATGACGACTACTTCTACCGTCTTTTCGGAGTCAAGTGCATAGACTTTGTGCGTGCTTTCCCATCACCTAGACCCGGCTGCAGACTGGGTAAGTCATCTGTATTAATTACTCACAAATTGTGGGTTCGGATCAGGCCCCAGATAAGTATGAATTGGTATCTCCGTCAAATCCAATGTACGCCCTTACTATAAAGGAAGGACGAAGACTCCCATACCGAAAGATATATGATCAGTGTTAGGTACAGTTACGGGCCCACCACCCGTCACGTTTGAATGTGGACATTTGTTAAAATAACTGTCCGTACTTCTGTAAACTCAAAAACTGGCTTTGAGATTTCAAAACGTGCTAATTCCATGAGCTTTAACTTCTTCGTCAATTTCAGGTTCCAGAGTTCCATTCAACACATTAACTGGTGTCATTGATGGCAACACAGTTTACGGTGTCACGGAAAAATTCGCCAGGTGAGTGTAATGCTTACTTGTTAAGTAATTTGGTAAAGTTACAATAAATGTCCACGTTCACATTTACTGCTGCCGATAACGGTTTCTGAGTCAAATGCTCTGTGTCGCAATAATGATACCCATAGATCGTCAATAGTGGAAAGTAGTTGGTGAGACTTTTGCTCAAAAGAACCCTTCGATAAGCTTGCCTTTATTCAAATACTCATATTTAAACGCAGCCTTAAGAGACAAAGAATGATACTAACGAAAGTGAAACAAAATTTTCTCTATCGTTTCTACTAAAACTTAAAATGAACATCTCAGGAAACTGCGTACGGGCTACGGCGGTCTCCTGCGTATGAACGACGTGTTCAAAGAGTACGGCCTAAAGGACTTGCTGCCTCTGAAGCTAGACATCCCCGACGAAGGCTGCACCAGGCCCAACAACAACATGTACTGCTTTGAAGCTGGTGAGGACCACTTAAAATACTTACCATAGTCTTTCATTGTTGATATCTAGCAGTCGAAAATTGCTCTGAGATATTATCGTTAAATCAACTTTATTCCTTCAACCAGTATAACAAAATTGCATCAGGGTATTTTGTATTACTAAACTTATATTGATTAGTTTTGTAGCCTAGTCAGCTATTTGTGACCGGCAAACTAATCCAAAGATGATTATGGTCACTTTTTACTTTAGTTGCCGACCAGACTAAATCTCCTATTCCATTGCAGGCGAAATCCGAGTGAACGAACAGCTGGTACTAACAGTGATGCACACGCTAATGGCGCGAGAGCATAACCGCGTGGCCAAGGGCCTCGCTGCCGTCAACCCGCACTGGGACGACGAGACCCTATTCCAAGAGGCCAGAAGGATCAATATTGCCGAAATACAGCATATTACATACAACGAATTCTTGCCTATATTGCTCGGAAAGGATATCATGGAGAAGTTTGGTCTCGTTGTTGCTAAGGACGTGAGTTTTTTTTCTCTTTTATTCGGATTTAAGTCATTTGGCCAATCTTAGACAGGTATGATTCTTCATGTTACGAATATTAGCTTCCAACCAACCTTTGGTTATCAAAAGTGGAAGTGGTCCTGGGTAGAAAAAAAAATACTTTTACATATTTTTCTTTGTTCCAGGGTTATTGGGATGGTTACGATCAGGCTGTAAACGCCGACGTCATCGACGCCTTCGCTGCTGCCGCCTACAGATTCGGTCACTCGTTGCTCCCCACAGCCGTCGAGAGATGGTCTAAGGCCCATAAGTTCATTGGTAAGGAAGGATGACTACCGCATGTTACAAAACCTATTTCATAAACCTGTAAGGTTTTTATCTTATTTTATATCTATTTAAGTATAGATTGCGTTTCCTCCAAACATAAGCATGAAACTGTGAACACAAATCTATCTTATTTCAGCGTCAAAGCGTTTATCAGACCTGATCCGAAGACCGTTCGACCTGTACCGCGCAGGAGTCTTAGACGAGTACATAATGGGCTTAATGAACCAAGTAGCCCAAGCTATGGACGACTCCATCACTCAGGAAGTCACCAACCACTTGTTTAAGAAGATCGGACAACGCTTCGGTATGGATTTAGTGTCTTTCAACATGCAAAGAGGTCGAGAATACGGAATTCCCGGCTACATGGAGTACAGGAAGTTCTGTGGTCTTCCGTGGACAGAGAATTTCGAGGGTCTATTCGGAAGTATGCCGAATGAGACTGTAAGGAAATACGAGAGTATATTCGAGAGTCCGATTGATGTTGACCTGTGGTCTGGAGGAGTGTCCGAGAGGCCACTGCCCGGATCCCTACTTGGACCAACATTCGCTTGCATCATAGCTACACAGTTCTCTTATTCGAGAAGAGGAGACAGATTTTGGTAAGTGTCTCTCTCTACTATCAATAATTATAATAGTTATATTTTTGTTTTCCGAAAGGAACAAACATTATTAACGTTTTTTTTTTCAAAATCTGACAATAATAGTGCGAACCGAAAGAGATGCAACTACGTTAGTGTTCGTCTTTAAACTCCCCCTTGTGTGGGAAGTTCATTTTAAAAGAAAACTATCTATTAAAGGACTAGCACATTCCTATAGACATCAACGTAGAATAAACCGCGTGTTGCAGAATGTCATCAGTAAATCAAATTTATAAAGTAAAAACTATTTCGATCATTAGTTCACTATGTTCTGATGCCAAATTCACATTTATCTTTATCAAAAGCTTCCCTATGTCTTCCAGGTACGAGTTACCCAATCAACCTTCTTCGTTCACTCCGGCACAACTGGCGGAGGTGCGCAAGGCACGACTCGCGCGCATCATCTGCGACAACACTGACATCATAGACACGGTGCAGCTGTACCCGTTCGTGTTGCCCGACCATGAGCTGTGAGTATTGATGTGTTTATTGTCAACCAAAATGGATTAGATAAATCATTAATTAAACAAACATTATATTAAACCTTTATAACGGGTATTACGGCGTGAAATAAACTAAAGATAACCATTCATCTTACCTGTTAATCCAGCTTACCTTCATTGTTGGAACATCGAAGGTAAGTTGGATTAGTAGTCAGGGGTCTTTGCCGTGAACATAACGCGTCTGGATATTTTGTCTGAATGATGTACATCTACGTTTAACTACGTTACCTATTGTCGCGGCCTATCCCTCTGGGAAAAAAATGGCTATATCTATTATCGGTCCAGCCGCACACGCGTTATGTCATGACCAAGGGCAACGGATATTTTTTTATATGTAATAGGCATGGAAAAAGATTATGATATAATTTACTTGTATTCCAGCAACCCTCGTGTTCCATGCCGAAGCGGGGTCATACCCTCGATGGACTTCAGCAAGTGGGCTGAACCCCCGCCATTCGCTGGCCATGCCAAGCAATTCGTGAGTGCATTCCAATATGACCCATATGTTGGCAAGAAATAAAGTGCACACTAGTTTGTAGAGCTGTAGAGTCTGTAGTCTGTACCCGCACTTGATGATCACTGTACCTTTTAATTAAGTAATTCTGTATTGTAACGTTTGTGAGTTAACATAGGTTGTCAGACTTTGCTTAGAAATTTTCATCTAGAAAATTTTCGATTCCTAAATATTTCGTCAATGGGGAATTTTAAATGTTGCCCTTGTTTATTTTAGTTATGACAGATGGCGCTATCTGTATTAGGGGGGTAAAACTCAACGAAATTACTTCTTCAAGCAGTCAGTATTGAAGATGACAGTTATTTTTTTTATTGTTTGTTTACATGTTACAAAATTGTCTGAAGTTTGAATGTGAATGAACTCTGACAGAAGTCACCCTAGATGTCGCTAATGGGTGTCCACCACTAGCGGCATCTAGATCTATATCACCAATAGTGATAAGACATTTTTGGAATTTGAACATTTAGAAATTTCAGGGCCCTTGTCCATTTTAGTTATGACAGACGGCGCTATATGTATTAGGGGGATAAATGTCAAATGACTAAGTTCCAGCAGACAGTATATACAGGATGTTATATTATTTGTTTACGTGTTACAAAAGTGTCTGAAGTTTGAATACCGTACCCAAATAATAAAAAACGTACTAAAATATAACTGACATCTAGATAAGATATTTTTGAAGTTCCCCATTGAACTCTACTAGATAAGAAGAGATAACTAACTTTACTACTGCGTGTTGTTCGCAAATCCTGTATGTAATAAACTATGTTAACTCATAAAAATCACCATTTGTACCTATTCCACCAATAAAGTGGATACCTAGATTTTTG
>SJJU01025677.1:0-10663 GCA_012932125.1 Conopomorpha cramerella | reverse complement strand
GCGGTTACAAGTCAAGTATCCGACCAAAACTTTTATTAGGTACATCGTCTCAAACTTTGTCGTCTGTGTGTTGCATGTCGCGTGACGGTCGGCCGCGGAGTAGGGTGTTTCACTTTTACCGTGGTTTCGTAAAACCACACAACTTTTTTCGTAGAGCTTTTAATGTCGTTGTATGCAAGTGTATGGACATAATGAAATAACCAAAGGTCAATTCATACACGAGGAATATTACGATCGCTCACGTACATACCGCCCTTTGTCGTCGAGTCATTAAACGGGACCTCAATCAGAACTTTTACGACTGTTATAGGCCGTAAAAATATTTTTACTGTTTGTTTGCAGTGTCATATTAACGAGCCGGGATTAATATGGACCCCGTGTAAATAAATATAAATAAAAATGTTCTCCTTTTATTTTATTTTCTTTTGTGAGCATTCGTGTAGTGAGAGAATTGGGATTCGTTATGTATGTTTCATCATCAGCTCATATTTGACCACTGCTGGACATAGGCCTCTCGAATTGCACGCTACTGTGATCTGTTTTCGGCTTCTCGCATCCAGCTTCTGCCAGCCATCTTGCGGATATCATCAGTCCACCTTGCCTGAGGGCGTCCTACACTCCGTTTGCCGAGACGCGGTCTCCATGAGAGAACTCACACTTCGCAGTGTAGTAAGTTTAATATTTTCTCATTTTTGGGCACTTGTATTGGAACAAATTCCAAAAAATTTATATCTGCCTTGTGAAAAATTATAATTGATGTGTTCCTGGCATTTATGGTATGCATGTTCTGCTATACATAGTTTCATTACCATAATTCTGAATGAAATATTTTCCGGAACTATGTAATACAATGAACAAACTACAAGTATTTGTAAATAAGTCCCTGAGGTCGATCCTCCGCATTCATTGGCCGAAGACCATCAGAAACGAGGACTTATGGGAAATGTGTCGACAGTCGCCCATTGCCACCGAGATTGCTCGCCGTAAGTGGCGATGGATCGGCCATACCATTCGAAGAGGAGCAAGCAACAGCGCTGGTATTGCTTTCGAGTGGCGACCAGAGCTCGGAAAGCGATCCCGTGGACGTCCAGTACACACGTGGCAGCGGAGCGTGCAGAAGGAGCTGAGAGCCGCAGGACTGAGCTGGAGTGACGCCAAGGAGGTTGCCGCGGACAGGAGGGAGTGGAGACAACTTGCGGAGGCCCTGTGCACCAGCGGGGTGCCTTAGGACGACAACAACAACATGTAATACAAGAGAAAAAACTGATAACGAAGTATAAATATTTTAGTATCACTTGTGTATAATAAAAAATGTATGTATGTAATACAAACATTTCTTTCCCTTGACCGCGACATCACGCGTGAAATGTGATTCTTACAGAAGAAAAAACTAAAAATAACAAAATTGCACGAAATAATACTTCCAAATCAATATTAATTGTTAAGACTGGAATACTGTCTGTCTGTCTGGCACGCTAGTTTTTGTATACAAAATAAAACATCAAAATACAGCGCTTACCAGCAAAGCGATGACTTTCTATAAAGCTAAAAATCAACAAAAGCAACCACCAAGCAATAAATAATAAAATTACTCAACTACCTATTGTTCTCTGAACGTTCGGGAAAAAGACAAACAGATACGTGTCACATATCAAGATCGGACAGTCATTAAAGCTGTATATGCCGTGGACACGTCAACCTATACACAAATCAACAAAGAAGAACTCGAAAGCTCAAGAAACTGCACCACAAAAGTATTCAGACGTTACACCGTTCCCGTCCAATACATTCGTCACAAACAATAATGACCATCATTTACTTGTCGCATCGACTTTTCAATCGGACGCGATTCGAAACGTCGTAAGCGACATTGCGTCGTCGAAACGAAAAACGCCGCAAAACGCCATACAACTTCACTGCCAGTTGCGTCTTTATCGAACTGCTAACGTACGAATGTAGTGTAAGCATTGTGTGTAGGCCCAGTTATCTTGATCACGAGTATCTGCAGGCCGTGGATATGATTCTAACGGAGATACGTTGGACCTATTCTTGGAGCGATCTCTTGAATGGCACGGTTCACTTTATTATGGTTATCTTTAGTGAGTTTCCTGACTGGGGAATTCTCGAACGTGGCTCGTGAAGAGTGTTCTTTTGTCCAGTTGTCAATCATTGATAGATGCCTTTTTGGAAGGCGGCCGCGCCTCCAGCTGATGTGGGCTACTTCATCTTTGGAACGCGTGGAATCTGTGAAATGATCTTTTAAGGTTATTGTTGAGTTGCGGAATCCATTAGTGTGTAAGGTACTAACTATTCAATAGAAACTAAAAGGAACTTGAGTATTGATCGCGGTATTAGCGCATGTCACAGACAAAAAACAACTCGACTTGCTATCCAAAACTCACGTTTAGAAATAAACGAATATGGACGACATGCAGGAGTGAATGAGTAAGAGAAAAAGGACTTTTTTATTTATTATTTTTATTTTATTTTATTTTGGATAGCAAACAGTTGTACATTACAAGGTACATACATTACACATTTTAGGTACATAATATGAGACAAATGTACAGCCAACTACACCATCCCACAAAGGTCTAATCTTAAAGTGGAAATTTCATTGGCTTATGTTTTTAACAATCTTGTTCTTTTATTTTACTGTTCTTATTCAAAGCTGTATGTTTCCCATATTGTACAAATAAATAAAAAGAAAGAGAAAACATTTTCTGTCCCTTACTTCGTAGCAGAGTGATTCTGGATCCAAACTGTAAAATTGGTAGTAAAAGTGACAGTTTGGATCCAGAAGTACATCGAATTTCAGACATTTTAGTGGAAAATAGACAGACTGAAGGTGGTCCGTGGCTTGCAAGTCTACACACATCAAAAGTGTCTAGGGATCAAGAACATTTTTAGCTCCAAAAAAAAAGTAATTTATATAAATAAAACCTAATCTTCTGTATTGGTCTCCTGCCTAATTCCCCATGCCTTTATCAATGACTTATCACCACATTTTGAATAAATTATGAATGAATTCTGTTTTTGTAAAATATATTCTTGATTGCAATCTCCTAAAATGTACTTGATCCCTAGACACTTTTGATGTGTGTAGTTGTCTTTGGTCTGAGAGTGCATGTACTATATTTAGTACCTATTGTTATTAGAAACGTAAGTTTTGTGCAAAAAGTCGAGCACGCGCGTCATTAAAGACGCGACATACAACAAATACGCACTGTGATTGGTTGTTATGTCAAGCTTCGTGAGACTTAGCTTGTTTCAACAAATCACAGCGCCTTATATGACTTGTCACTTCTTTCTTGCGGCAGCGCTGTGCAGGGCAGCTACTATCAGCCGCTCCAACAGATACTAAGATTTTTTTAAACTCTATGAAAAAGCGTTTGACCACCATCCTGCCTGATGTTAAGCAGCGATGTGGTCTACGATGGAGCACACCTATATTTCTCGACGTCAGAGGCATAAGGTCGCGCCTTATACTTCTGATGTCGAGATTTGTCGTTAGATAATTGTTTTTTTCTTGTTATATTTTTGTAATATGTGTTAAATTGGACTCGGTATCTTAATTTTCTTCCTAAGTACGTTGAAGGACAACACCGTGATGAAACCCGCACTCCACAAGGTGTGTGGACCCTATAACGGCGATGGGCTTATTTATTTTATTTTTTATATACTTTTAACAATGTACATAACAACGTAGTAATAACTACTCAAATGTAAGAAACACTCCAGTATTTCTTACATAGTAAGTAAATGAATGAATGAATATACTCTATTGCACACTGTACATTACAAAATGTAAAACTAACAATGGTAAGATTGCAAATGGCCTTATGACCTTATCGCTCAGAGCGATTTCTTCCAGGTAACCTAATTCATATATAACGGAATAGTAAACTTTCAGACTATACCTCTAAAGTAGTTAAGTATGTACATAATATTTTGAAGAAACATTATTAGGAACGTCCGTAATCATGACCCAAGGCAAGTTGGGTCAAACGGCCGAGTAGACCCCGCTCGCCCGAGAGGTCCCTCCCCTCTTTAATCTCACATTGTTGTCAGAAGCACGACTGTCCCTCCATTATTCCCCATCAATACTACGAATACTTTAAATAGAAACTTATTATTCGATGCGAGCCTGCACAGCGATACCTCACAATAGGTACACGGATGGAAAATTGATTCCGAGGTAAGGTACATTGTTCGGCAAATGAGAAAAAAATGACGTAAACAATGACGGGGGGCGGATTTTGATTGGAATTGCCAATGGGGGAAACTGTTCCATCGATGCAGATTGTTCTCAAAAAACTTGCTCTGGTGCATTCACTCTTGAATATAATATGAGTGGTTTTTTTACTTGAAATGGCGTTTATAACTATGTCCTCATTTAAGGACACGCGACGCGCATCGCAACGCGTATCCCTAAATAAGACCTACGAGTATTCCCTTGGAATGATGGTAACTTATCATTGTTTGTGCAACATCATACAACTCGTAGGAGCAAAATATTAGTATTGTAATAAAATAGTAACAATTCGGAAAACAATAAGCAGTACTTCAATAAAACACTGTATATAATCCGTCCAAAGACAAAAGACAATAAGTCTTAAGTCACATTAAAGACGAAGTGGCGTTTAGAGATCATGTTTACGAGACTCTCAATATCTGTGAATTATTGCTAAGTATTTCAGACGTCTTTGTATTTCAAATAATATTTGTCACATTATATTTCCTTAGAGTACTAAAGCAGGAAAATTGCATCTAATAATAGTATAAGTATTAAGTAATTTCGTAGCTGAAGATGACGAAGATGATGCAAATTAGTTGACAAAAGCCAAAGGCTCCGTACAACACGAACTAAGCAACAATAGTTACCCCTGTTTGATCGTCGTGGACGATTTGACAAAAGTCCAAAATCAAATTAGCACATCAAGAATCGCACGGTGACAATCATCATGATACTAACAACACCGACGTAGAAGCGCAAGCGATTCGAAACGCTAATCCAAATGGCAAAAAAGACTAAATTCACGCAGCACTATTGACAACAAACGAGTTTGGTAAACACGATTCATAATTTTCTATGACTTTGTCAACTTCAATGAGTTGTGTAACACAAGAAGGCGCCGAGAGTCCTTGCGGAATTGTTATTCCATCTGCTCCACTCGCAACAACAACGACAACACCAAAAAGTCGTACATCAAAGTCATTAAAACAAACTTCGCGAAATGATTTATCGAACTTTTGACTTTACGACGACGTGTGTTAAACAACTCGCGCTATTAGTTCGTTAATAAGCCGACTACAATGCGCCGAAACTTACTTTACGTCAATTTGTGCTAAAGTTTTGTAATAAATTTTCTATTGTGAATTTTGCATATTTCGTCAGCGTCATGTAGGCTTGTGTTTGCTTCGCTAATTATGTGCTTTAAATTACTGCGCACGAGCCTCATTGTGGTACTGTCGTCGTTCAATTTGCTTTGCTGTTCGTCTCTTAGAGAGTTTGTATGAACGTCGATTCATTTTTTTAGCTACTGCTCAGTGACAATAACAATTTGTATATCTTTGTCGCATTCAGTACAATGCTGAATGCAATTTTTCTCTTCTTCATTCGTACAATGATTCACGCCTGTTATACCAATACATTTTTGTTAGAGGTAGCTGTTGTGTGTTGCTAAAGAATGCCTTTGACTGTGCGTGATAAGTGGTGAATATGTGACTAATACGTGGGCCACTGTTTTTAGGTATAAAGGTTTCGTAACTATAGAAAATAATAGGTACGATGATCTTAATCTTAATTGATAGTTGTTTTTAATTTTACTTGTACACACATCAAAAGTGTCTAGGGATCAAGTACATTTTCGAAGATTGCAATCAAGAATATATTTTACAAAAAATGAATTCATTCATAATTTATTCAAAATGTGGTGATTAGTCATTGATACAGGCATGGGGAATAGGTAGGAGACCAATCCAGAAGATTAGATTTGATTTAAATAAATTAGATTTTTTGAGAGCTAAAAATGTTATTGATCCCTAGACACTTTTGATGTGTGAATATGATTTAGGGAAGCCATCGTCCAGCAGTGGACATGACATGGATGATGATAATTGCATAGATATTCATTGCATACCTACAACAATCATGAAACGATCTTGGGTATTATTCTGATGCATTAACACAAAACATGTGCTAGTTTCACATTCTTTCTTTGAAACAGTCTATTCCAAACAGTTCATTGGTCGGTCCCTAGAACTGCATTAATATTTTACATCAATTTAAATATGCTTTGAATCCGAATTGTCATCACATCAATACTAACCCTAGATGATTTGTAAAGAATGTGCAATACATAATTTAGAACGTCTAGGACCCGACTCAATACAAACCAACAAACGCATGCTCATTTTCATTATAGTTTGCACATGAAAAACATCCCGCGTTGTATCCGGCGATTTTCTGCTTCATTACTCAACAGAAGATGAGTTTACTCTTTCGTGCCCTCTGTAGCGGGATGGCCAACACTTTCCGCTCAATGTATTCAAAGTGTTCAGACAATCAATCTTGAGAACATGACCCTTTTTGCATGGAGCCGCTTAGGGGTTAAGGGATGAAATGGCGAGTCACGCGTCCGGCAGTCCCGGGGGATGGCAGCCGTTTAATGCACGCTACAGAATTGTTTGGCCCGCCGATTGTATCTCGATTAAATCAGGATCGAGTAGGTGTTTCGCGCATAATCGAAATATAGCCGTGAGCATTGTTGATTGAATCGATCAAATTGAATGGCCACTCGATTAAGTATACTTGGGCCCATCTCCGCCCTCTTCGGCGCGACGTGAATGTATTAAGGAGATACTACAAGTTAATTGATAGGTCATTTGATGTAATGTTATTGGCCGTCTCGTAACGTAGTAGTAAGGTTATACATTATATTAAATGTTTAAAACGGGTATTATAGCGAGCAAGTCAGCTCGCGACCACGACACATGTAAGGCCGGGCACATACATACGGAATTTTCCGTACGAAATGTGGCGATTCAAGTATAAAATGAAGCTTCCAACGGTTGTTGTGAACTTGAGTTTAACAGACGTTTTTACTTGAGTTGTTGCATTCCGTACGGAATCCGGAACGGAATTCCGAATGTATGTGACCGCCCTAACTGTGTCGAAACGTCGGGCACACAACGAAGGAAAGCTGAATGCTTATCATTGGTTAATCTTCGCGCTATAATACCCGTTTTAAACATTAAATATCATGTCAGTACGCGTTTCCTTTTTTAAGGAAGGGTTATACATTTCTTTAAAGAAACGTGCACCAACATCATAGTAAATGTTTGAAATACCGGGAATGATAAGCATTCTTTCATTTTTGAGGGTAGTTCCAGATCCAGTGAACGACACCGCCGCAGTACACCAGTCAGCTCGTGACCACAACAAATGTAACTGTGTTGAAACGTCGAGCAAACAACGAAGGGAAGCTGAATGCTTTTCTTTGGTTAATTTTCGCGCCGTAATATCTGATTGAAACTTTTAATAAGATATCAATAATTGATCATCACCTTGCTAAAACTGTTGCCATCAGTCTTGATTTGCCATGTCAGCTATTCCCTCTTCTAGTGGCGAAGCTAAGAGGCAAGCCTGTAGTGAAAAATAGGCACTTAACCAATGCTTATTTAGATTTTTTATTTGTCTTTATTTTTACTTATATTAAGTCCCTACGCTACTTAATTTCCTTGAAAATATTTGTTAACTAGTGCCGCGCCCCGCGATTTCATTCGCGCAATTTCAGTAATTTATGCAAAATACAACACCCACTATATATCATCACGTCCCACAGGATCGGGATAAAAAGTCCTATGTCCGTCTCCCGGTTCTAAGCTACCTCCCCACCAATTTTCAATCAAATCGGTTCAGCCGTTCTTGAGTAATTATAAGTGGAGTAACTAACACGACTTTCTTTTATATATATAGATGTGCCTGGAATAGGCTTGTCTTGTACTACTAGCTTACCCCCTAGCTTCGCCACTACTGCGTACAATTCCGTTATGAAAGCCATTATCGGACTTGTACTACTTTCCACCAAATCTCATACGTCTCAACTCTATTTCTTAGTTTTATAAAGATTCTGCTCAACGAGCTAGGAATTACGGAGGGGACCTTAGAAGAAACTGAAAAAACTTTCTTCATTTTTGGTAGAAAAACAAAATGCAAATCACAATGTAAAAACAGTGTTTTACATATTTGCTACTACTTCACTGAAGAAGTACTGAACGGATTTCGACGAAATTTGGTGGTGAGATAGAATATAGACTGGATTAGGAGTAGGGTAGGTTATAGTAATACCATCCCGAAAGAAGTGACAAACCGTGCATAATGCGCCATCGTGTGGTGACAGCGGATAGAATACATGTGTCACTACCCCAGCCCAACTATTCCCATCTTGGGTGTCGTAAGAAGCGACCGAGGAAACTCTCCAGAGGACGGATAGCAGCGCTCTCCAGCAGAGTTAAACCACACCATTGTGACCGCCTAGCCGTCTGCCAAGCGCGGCGATTTTTGGCATTACTCCCCAATCTGAAATAATTGGGGGAGGTCCTCGTCCAGCAGTGCACTCAATCACTGGCGTGCACACCATATAGGCAAAAATACACTCCCTACCTTAGTATTTTGGCTTCCCGAATTACCTACCCTACTAGAGTTATTACTAGATATTTTTGTTGTTGTACTCACGATATAGGCTAACAAACGTCCTGTATTTTGTGGGTGAGTAGATAGGTAGGTTAGTAGGGTACCTATGTATCGTATAGACAAGTTACCTATACATAGGTGTCAATCCTTGGGGATTACTGCCTACCTTGTCGTAAAAGCCAGTGCACGCCACTGCTACTGATGATGAACACTGAAATGCAAATATTTTTTGAGTTTTGAAAAACACGATTCTTTTATTTTTTTAATCACTATGAACAAGCGTTTGACCACCATCCTGCCTGATGTTAAGCAGCGATGTGGTCTACGATGGAGGACACTTTTTCAGTAGGTACCTATTCACCCGCGACTTGAAGACCCTCAGACAGTACTGCGCAGGAAACACAGAACACAGAGAGAGAATTCAATGCTAAGAGAATCTGTAATAAACAAGCTTACGGCTAATTAACTAAATAATATCTAATATAACAATGTTACAAACATTACAATACACAAACGTTTACCAATCACGAACACTGCACTAGCGTGAATGATGATTCGAATTACGCAATTCATATTTTTCGAAAACTACTCACATCCGTTCGGAAATGGCTTCCCAAAAAAAAAATCTTCTTACCGACTACAATACTGCGCACACCTTTCCGTCATCCATGGACACACAAAGCTATGCACATAGATTTTGTTGTCCTGAGCTACTTCCGCACATATTCTAGAAGGTATCAAAGCTCAAGCCAAGTGAATCTTTTTGGTCACTCGTTACCAATATCCACTTGAAAACCGGATAGGTATACAGAAAAATTGCTCGCTACAGTGAGTCTCAATATCGGCTAATATGAGCGGCATATCTTTTTAATAAGCTGACAATGTATTAAAATACATTTATAATACAGACGGGATCGCGAACAAAGGGTTTATGCGTAGAATAACATTTAGTTTGAGGTGCCACTTGATGGACTTTTTGTCAAAGGTATTATGCAAGTGAGTAGTTCGTTGGATCTGGTTCTTGTATAAATATATTATTAAAATACGTACTCTTGCGGGCATTTTTTGTACATCTTTTTGTAAGGAATAATGCTCCTGTACATTGTTTTTGTGCATCTTTATACAAGCCTATCTACATTATTTTATGTCTACCCACTCCCACCCCATGATTTTCAAAACTAGGTTTTTAAGAATAAAATTGAAGTGTTACTGATGCAGTGATATTGTTAATTAATTTATAAGTGGAAACTTAATTGGCTTAAGTTCTAACCAACTAATAATTTTTAATAAGAATTAATAATGCTGTATGTTTTCCATAGTGTTCAAATAAATAAATAAATAAATATTATTTGCAGCGCACGCCGCGGAAGTATTCAAAGGACACGATAGCTTCCGATCTGATTTACATTTCTTGACATTTTGTCTTTACACAGACAATAACATATAGCCTATACCATTCCCGGATCTGCAGCTGGGCTATCAAATGCAAAAATAATGTTTACCATCCGATCCTACATAATTCCCAATTCTCAGGTTCGGGCCCTGGCCTATTCTGGATGCCGCTCTAGATCCTGATCTAGAGCGGCATCCAGAATATACCAGAGTTCAACGACTGGGCGATATCTATATCCCGGAGGCCTAGAGTTCTTGACTCTTGGATCCCACAAAGCCCATCTGATTAGGAGTTCCTGGGCGTTCAAAGAAACCACTTTGCTGTCTCTCCCCTTTAGCAGTATGTCTGCTGATGTATATAATAAATAAATAAATATTTTACAACAACACACACATTGCCTTCATCCCATGTTAAGTAGCTAAAGCACCTGTGTTATGGAAATCAGACAACGAAATATACTTACTTAAATACTTTTTTGTTTTTCTTTATAATACATACTTATATAAATAAAACACCCAGACACATCCAACAAGTACTTAAAAGCTCATCACCTAAATACCTGTCAGCTGTGG
>SJJU01025675.1:0-12791 GCA_012932125.1 Conopomorpha cramerella | reverse complement strand
AGCCACATTAACACGCCACTTTACCGATAACCTGCCAGAAGTCAGTGCTGTCGGAATTGGGATCGCACTTAGACAGCTCAAAAATGGAAAGCTCCAGGAGAGGATGTCGTTACAACAGAACTGTTGAAAGCTGGAGGTAAACCGAGGGGTAAACTGAGGGAGCTCCAAAAGCTTTTTAATGCTGTCCTGCTCGAAGGGAGAACTCCGACGAAAGTTACCAAACGGTAATATAATTATCATCATCATCAGCCCATACTTTTCCACTGCTGGACATAGGCCTCTCCAATTGCACGCCGCTGTGATGAGTTTTCGACTTCTCGTATCCAGCTTCTGCCAGCCATCTTGCGTATATCATCAGTTCACCTTGCCTGAGGGCGTCCTACACTCCGATAGTTGCCGCGCTCCGTTTGCCGAGACGCGGTCTCCACTTGAGAACTCGTTTTTCCCAACGGTCATCGGTTCTACGGCTAATATGGCTGGCCCATTGTCACTTCAGCTTGCTAAAACGTTGAGCTATGTCGATGACTTTGGTTTTCTGTCGGATCACTTCATTTCTGATTCTATACTTCTGCGAAACGCCGAGCATAGTCCTTTCCATAGCACGCTGTGCGACTTGTGGTAATATAAAAATGTACCTATTCAAGGGCTCACAGCAGGATTGCAAACATTACCGAGGAATCAGCTTTCTTAGTATCGTCGGCAAAACGTATGCAAAAGTGTTGATCGAAAGGGTAATACGTGAGACTGATGAAAAAATCTGGGATGTACAAGCTGGTTTTAGGAAGGGAATGGGATGCACCGACCAAGTCTTCTATTTGCGCCAGGTGACGGAGAAGTTTTTGGCTAAAAACCAAAAGGTTTTCTGCGCTTTCATGGACTTAGAGAAGGCTTATGATCGGGTACCCAGGAATGAGTTGTGGACCTTTGCTGCTGTCCCGGTTCAGGTTGGACAGGACCTTGGTACGGGCTTTGAAATCACTTTATGATGATTCCAGTGCCTGTGTCAGGGTAAACGGGACCTACTCAGACTGGTTTGGCATCCATAGAGGTGTCAGACAGGGATGCGTAGCGTCTCCGTGGCTGTTCAATCTGTTCATGGACAGTTGTTTGGAAAAGAAAAGATCTGAAAGGTCGTGATTGGGGTCTAGATATGGGTGGTTTAATCATCAAATGTCTTTTATATGCTGACGATCAAGTTCTTCTTGCACCGTCGGCATATGAATTGCAGCAGATGATTAATTGTATGAATGAGTCATTGAAAAGGAAAGGAATGAAAGTGAATGCTAGCAAGACCAAAGTTATGGTAGTCGAAAATAATGAAAGGACAGTTTGTGAGTGCATGATTGACGGTTGAACAAGTGCATGAGTTTGTATATTTGGGATCTCTATTTACAAGTGATGGAAAGTTTGACAAAGATATTGAAAGAAGAGTGAGTGCGGGTAATAAGGTTAACGGTGCCTTCGCAGTGTTATGGAGAGCCAATTCATGTCGAAAAAGGCAAGATTGGCTGTCCATGACGCTGTACTGGCACCTACCTTAATGTACGGGAGTGAAAGTTGGGTATGGCAGAAGAAGCATAAAAGTAAAGTCAATGCCGTAGAAATGCGGTCATTGCGGAGCATGAAAGGCGTGACATTGAATGACAGGATAAGGAATAGTGTGATAAGAGAAAGTTGCGGTTTGAAGGAAGACGTAGTGACCAAGATTGAAAAGGGCATGCTTCGGTGGTTTGGGCATATAGAGAGAATGGATGAAAAGCGATTGACGAAAGAGATTTATATGGGTGATGTAATGGGCCGAGTGAGTAGAGGTCGCCCCAGAAGGACATATAGAAAGAAAAAAAGAAAGAAAGAAAAGGGTAATGTAAAGGGTATGTCAGGACCGTGACAAATGGAGATCTGTAGTCTCTGCCTACCCCTCTGGGAGAAAGGCGTGAAGTGTATGTATGTATGTACCTATTCATGTCTACAACAAATACAAACACACTGTTATAAACACCAATACCAATACTAGCTTCGCAAGTAACAGTGACAGACATCATGCTTAAGTTCAAAATCGTTTACTTCACGTGAAGTTAAATGAAAATGTTCACGTGAGTATAAATGGTGCGCAAAATTTAAGTAAAAACGTTAACTACTGTTTACTATTTTCATTATTTTGTAATTCTTTTGTGATTTTGGTTCATGTATAATAAATAAACGTTTAGGATAATCCGTACATAAACCGATTGAATGCGTGATGTCCATTAAATATATTTGCAAATATGTCACAAAAGGCAACGATAGCCGTTTCTGGCAACCAAATATCCAATGCCATTGAATTTAAGCACACATGAAATTACATCCATGTGACGGACTAGTGTTTAGGGCTTCTGCCTCTAGTTAGTGTAAGCTGAGGCATTTGTTGTGTGCGTCTGGGTGTTTTATTTATCTATATAGGTATTTAAACGTACCTATGTAAGTATATCAGTATCTGGTTTGGGTCATGTGACTTTAAAAATGTCCTTTAAAAATTTTAGTTTATTTTTTAAGCAAAGTTTTCATTCATTTCATCAACACATAATGATTTTTGAGGCTACAAAAACCATTTTTTTATCAAGCTTCTTCATGAAGCTTTTGACCACCATCCTGCCACCATGATGTGGTATGAATCACAATGCCGTAAAATGCTTATTGGAAATCGGCCTGTAAAAGACAGGCAGGTTGATGGTCAAATGCTTGTTCACTGCGCTTAAAAAAATGTGGGATGTGCCGTGCATGTATCGGCACAAGTTCAGCTTTAGTAGATCTTGCGCCTCGTGCAAAAAAAAATACGAATGCCATCAACGAAGAGAAATTAAATTGAATTTACTTCATGTTGTACACTTTTGCAAAGCACTTATAGTCTAATGCTTTATAGTCGGATTTTTAATTAGATTCCAAAAGGGGTTGCCGTTGCTAGAATAAGTTGGGTAGTACTACAATTTAGCAGATAATGCATATAGTTAGTGTTTCCCTACGAAATGTTATAGATAACATGTTTACTGACTGTTAACACTCACTTACTTTCGTGAAATTACAAAGTGTTAATTAATATTTCAACATAATTATTTTGTTGAAGTTATTTATAATTTGTAATGGCAACTTCGCAGATCTTATCAACATTTTTACACCTAACTTATAGAGCTACCCACTAGCTGATGAATCTTGTTTGTGAATAAAATTCGTGGAAATATTGTGGGTTATTTATATTATGTAGCTGTGTTTTAATAATGTCAATCAAATATTGTCAGATCAGCTGTGTCAGCATACAATATCAATAAATATCTGTTTGTCCAACTAGGCATAGAGGTTTAATGGCGGGAGACCGGTTAAGGTGGACGCAGAGTAAAATGTATTAAATTATATATGTTCAAATATCATAGTTGTTTTATTTTGCTATCTCATAACATATGCTTTTAACACAATATGCCTTTATTTAGATCCATTTAATAATCTAACTTGTTCAAAAAAAAGTTCACATAAGTATGTATACTATACTATGTGTACTATATTATTTAATGTTGTGAACTGCGAATATATCGTTAGTAAAATATCAAAGAGTCAATAATGATTGTTGTATAAGTAGGGATTGTTCAGTGTCCCTTTAAATCTCCCAAACTTTCCCAACAATCCACTACTAGCACCATCAAGGCTTTACAAAGACAATATACCTAGGTAGGTAGGTACTTATTGTTGACATTATATTGTGTGACATAAGTAGTATTTATGATTAAAAACAAGTAACGAAATTTGAGAATGTTAAGTAAATATCTCGTAAACTGCCAGTACCTAACCTACGCATTTTATATAAAAGACGTAACTAAAATAAGATCCAACCAAACCAAAGGTTGGTTATATCTGGTACATCACATTGACTTTGACATTAATGACAGTGACACATCGTTGGTAGATTTTTTGGAATCTAATTAGAAATCAGACTATAATTGAAATGCCATTGATATAAGTACTTCATTTGTACATTTTCGTTGGTTTTATCGTGATAAAATACTGAAATAATATGAAGGTTCTCTCGACATTTTCGAAATCTTAAAAAAGGGAAAATAGGATCTTCGTGTAAAATAATGATATAATTTTGTTTAATTAAGTTTATTTATCCATTTTTTTCTCTGTACAAACATACTGATAATTGAACATTTCAGATCCAAGATTTTTTTCTATAGTACTTATAGTACAGTCATTTGGTATTTTTACCTGGAAAGTTTTCCGGGAGTTTTGAAAATTGGTAATTTTATATATATTTTGATGTGCTCTTACCATTATTTTATATATATTATTTTATATATTATACCATTATTTTTTAAAGATATATTTTTTTTTGTAAAATGCGTCGAAAAGGGGCGCCATTTTTGCAATATGGCGGCGCGAGCGGCAAAGATACGAGGTGGCAAAGGAAAAATTCGGTAAGAGCATATCAAAATCTATAAAATTGCCAATTTTCAAAACTCCCGGAAAACTTGCCAGGTAACCTCTATTCTTTCGACCGATTGACTGGACGACATAGGTTTTTATCATGATTCCTAAGACCCGAAAAAATATGGTGCAGGAGCAGGTGGCGAATCTGCCACGTTGTACCGGGATATGTACGTATGTTACTTTCATAAAATCATAATTTACGTACACGGAGAAATTCCTAAGTTTCACCAACTTTGTTAATTTAACGTTGTGCGTTGTTAATACAGGACCAACAAAGAATCAAACATTAAAATCCATTAAAATCTATCTCTCAGACGCGTCCGGAAAGCTGTTCGCTTCGAAAACCTATCTAAACTTGCATTTCAATCTCTTTCACGAAACGTTTTACAAGCCAATATCAGCGTTGATAGGTCGCCGCCATTAAAATCCAATCAACGCCCAACATAGCTGGGTAGGTGTCGTCGCCGTCGCGTTATTAAACCCGCCAATAGATGGCGTTGACATGCAAGCCCCTTTGTATTGAAGTCTATTGGCGATGACGCATTGACGATACACGGTTTTGTTTCGTGAAACCATCTCGAAAATGCTAGATGGAATTACAAAGCCGTTATTGCAGAGAATGATTTACATGAATGTCAGTGGTATTTGGTTTGTATCCCGCATTGATCAGAATTTGACAATGAATGGTATTGTGTTTTAGACCCGCACAGCGTACGGGTCTAAAAAAGTCAAAAGTGGGCACATCGGATGGGCATTTGCAAAAATAATAATTTGAATCCAACCAAAAATATTTCATTTCAAAGTGCTTTGTCATGTCACTGCTTTTCCGGAAACAAGCCTTTATTAGTTAAGGGAATATCAGCGGCAATCATTTTCTGCCTACACAAAATACACCTTTTTAGAATTTAAATTGAGAACGCCTGATAATGTATTAGGCATAATGCAATGATATTGAATATTAAATACTTTCGTGTCTTCATCAAAACTGCATTATATTCTATTTGAAATTAACGAGGATTCAATTTGTTGGTTAGGTATTCAGTTATTTAAACTTTTGATGTATTAATAAAAAAGGGTTTTATTTTTTCTCAATATAGTGTCAATTGTTGACCATTATGCAGCCATTTTTTTTACGTAGGGGGAATCCTCATGGACACCCCGCTGCCATGGGGATAGCGAACGGTGTAGTGTCGGACTCTTAACGACTAAACCTCTACGATGACCTCCGTATCGCAAGCACGGCAGGTCCCGGGAGTACGCGAAGGAATTGCATCAGGAACCGCCCAATCCTCCGATCGACCTATTCTTTTCTATACGCCCGGAACTACAGGGCTGGCAGGGGGACGGTCACAACCTGACCCCCGGAGCGGCCTGAGCCACTACGTCCAAGGGTGGCCCGAGCCGCGCTAGGCCCTGGCGGACGGTCACCGGAATGGGGGCGATCTACGCAGCCCCAGCTCATGATGTCGTACGGCGGTAACAGGGTCACCACGGTACCGCCGTTGCCACTCAGGGGTCACCACGCCCGAGTGCCACAGCCCCTACACCCTTTCGGTCGCCTTTTACGGCAGGCAAGGGAAAAGGGACCTGGTAAGCAGTCGAGGGAACTTTGAACGCTTGCGTGAGTTTGTTAGTCGCTGGAATAGAGCTCGAAGAACATATGAAGTCTGTTAACGACTGAAGACGCGACTAGGACCCGACGCGAAGTTTTACCACAGTACAAAAATATGGTCGTCATGCCCCAGAAGGGCGAGAGTTGGCAACAAAACAGGGATGGACAAAGATAATTTGTATGGCGTTGAGAAAACGTGTGCGTTGAAAAGAGGCAATAGCAGGTAGACGCGCACGTCTCCAGAGAATGGCCCGTACGCCGAGAGACAGGTAGGGTGGTGGTGGGATAATTTCTGTGTTTGTTTTTTCTTATTGTCAGTTTTCTTTATTTTGTAATTGTATGTATGTAAGTGTACGTGTCAAATGTGAATAAATAAATAAATAACCTCGCCGTTGCCCCGCTAGCAGGGGTTCAGTTTAAAAGTGCCCTCCGGACATTCTGTTTGTAAATATACGTACGTGTAATACTGACCCGCAATTACCTACTCTTTCCCATGTTGTGGGGTCGACTGGTAGATAATACATTAGTATTAAGTCCGCCTTTTGTACATTTATTGCAATAAAGTGTTAAATAAATAAATATATTAGGAACTCTGCTATTTATCTTTTATAATCATTTTTTTCGGTATTTTCTGTGTACACACAAGAATGGATATTCAATAGAAAAACTATGTAGATGCTTCTATAAATATCATAACATGGCCGTGCATTGGCGTCCATCGTAACAATGTAACGTGTGAATATTATATCGTTGTTGAAATGTCTTCCGGAACATTATATCGAGGCCGGCACCATTCACCGAGGCGGCCGGCCGGGACCAGGGTTCTTTATGGTACCCTAAACATATTATCGTGTGGTAAAGTTGTGGGTACTATGAAACACTTTATTGAGCGCTCGCTGGCCCGAGACGCCCGCTCCCGGGACGAACATTAGCTAAATATGACTTTATAGATATTCCTCGAGCAAAACGACGTTGTAAAAATAGTGAAATGGACACAATATGGCTCGTTTAGAATATTCCGTACTTACTATAAAATGTGCAATCGAGGTTCGTTAAAGTATTAGTAAGGGAAAGTACCCTTGTTCCTGTTTTCTCGTATGGATGTCGACTTAAGGGTATTTTTTTTATTTACATCACACTAATATTATAAAGGAAAATGTTTGGAAGTGTGTATGTTTCTTACTTCTTCACGTCTAAGCGGGTGAAGCGAATTATAAAAAAAATGGTATGGCGTCACCTGCCACCCTGGATTAATAGTTACACAGGCTTTAATAATAATTTACCTCCCACGGGAATGGAACAAATTGCGGGTAGCGCCGCTGAGATACAATTCGTGACTCAATATAGGTTATATAACTCCACTGATAGCCATCTTTCTTAGCTGACAGTACCTATATACGATATATCTCTAAGGTGTGGCACACATCTTTTTCGTTCGCGTGGCAGTTTCGGCAAAAAATGTGTGTCGAGAATCTAGCTTTCCAACGATAAAGGATTTTTTTTAAATCGGTCTGTCTAGTAGTTTCGCAGATAAATAAACAAATAAAAAATAAATCTTTATTCCATGTTTCACTTAAATGCTAAGCGTTAACAATGACCTCCGCAGTTCTTAGTTGTGGGGTCCTTTTATGCGTCACACACATTGTAGTTTTTTGATGGTGCAATCTGGTAGGAGAGGCCTATGTCCAGCAGTGGACAAGTATGGGCTGATGATGATGATGAATCTGGTAGGTAGTAATTTAAAACAAAAATAAAAATAATCAACATTATTCATAATAGGTTTAAAAAATGGTTTGGAAAAACGATCAAATCTTTATAACACTCGTATTAGTATGGATTTACAATTTAGAGAACGCCGCATTCGAAAGGTTTGATGATAATGTGTGTCAATATCTATTGCAGAATAAACTACGCACTTTCCGGACTGAGACCGTGGTGGTGGCATGTGTGGAACGTGGCTCTGCATACGGCTTGCTGTGTTCTGGTCACTCGTACCTCTCTTACGGTGGCTCGTCTGCAGCGACCGTTTGCTGCACTTGCCGCCATACTTTTCGCAATCCATCCTATACACACTGAAGCGGTGAGTGCCATTTTATTGCCAGTTGCTGCAAAAGCGTATGCTTGCAACGGCGATTGTTATTGTAGACATTTAAAACTATGTTTAACTTACACAATAATGAGAATGTGATAAGGTACTTTTGGCATGTAGCTAACATTTTTCACACCCAATAGAGTCTTTTTCATCGATTCTTCATGATTGTTATACACTATACAAGCATAAATAAAACGTCAAGAAAGGTAGAAGAAGAAGTAATAATAATTATTCAGCACTCACACGCCAAAAGATTCTTAACACACCGCACCTAAATAAAATGTAAACATAAACTTACATTCATAAGGCAATATTGTTATACAGGGTTACTTGTAACTCGACGTATTCCTGGTATGGGGTGATAGAGGAGTTAAAATGCAATAAAATAAACCTCCATAATGTATGGTCGGAAACTAATGGTTCTTGAGATATTTACTTTTTAAATATTTTCTAGAAATTCCCAGAATCTTGCATGAAAAAGTTTGTAAAATATAAGCCATGAGTTATTTACTGTGATTCTTTATTTATTAATTAATTGTAAACTCACGTTTAACTATACTAACTATAAAAACACAAAATAAAACAACCCAACTTAATAAAATCAACGGAAATAAAATTTGTTTTTTTAAAACCGAGTGCTTGTTATAAGAAAACATATGGTCTACTTAAAAAATAAAATATGACCTCAATCGTACAAATTACTAAAAATACCGTCGTTTTATCAGCTTTCTAAAAAGTATCATTATCAATATTTATGTCGCTATGTATGATTAATAACGTAATTAAAAATGCCATATAATGTCAACATTTTGTCTCTCCCCCTGTGTGTCAGTAACGTGTCAGTAGCGATGAAATAATTAAAAAAAACTTAAAGTAGAACAAACTTCAGACTTGTTAGGTATATTTTACATCAGAGCAATATTTTGCATACATTCTCAGAGAATTATTTATTATATTTAGAGTGGTACGACCTTGATGTTGCGTTCTTTGTTTCAGGTGGCGGGCGTTGTTGGAAGAGCCGATGTAATAGCATGCATTTTCTTTCTTGCATCACTTTTGGCATATCACAGGTGAGACACACCTTTAAAACGATAGTACTCGAGAAAGACTTCTGACTCTAATCCTATATTCAAATATCTCTTAAGTACATATAGTTTGTCTCTTATACACAAAACACCAAAAGAGCGTGACATACGTACTTGAGAGAGCTGTGCTTGACCGGAGTTTCAGAATACGGACTTATAGAGTCTTATCGGAAAATGTTATGGTGGTTAGGTACCTAAAACCTAATTCAGATGGGACAAGTCCCGGGTGCTTGTTACGGATAGTGACAATAAGTTACTATTTATTGTACAGATACAATATCTCAATTCTCTTCGCAGGTCTTCGAAGAACAAAAAGTACGAGTGGTTAAGCATTATGTTTGGCGCCGTGAGTATGCTTGCGAAGGAAACTGGGATCACAATACTACTCCTCAACATTGCATTCGATATCTACAGATGCTGGGCCGTCATCGAAGCGTAAGTATTCTCGATAATTTTTGTGACAAAAAAAAACTCTCATATTGGCAATTTTTAGAATTCTTGATTTATGATCGGCTTTTTTTCTGTTTACATCCTTAACGTTTTTCTATATGTATAACTTGAATAAAAATTGAATTATTAACAGAGATATTATGTTGTTTATAATAATACTAAAATAAATTCAAGGCTGTATGCATTTCCAAATTAAATTAACTTGGTATAACTTCGTATTGGTAAGGGTTACCGCATTTTTTACTAAGACTCCTACAATAGTCACAAATATTACCTAAAACTAAAATTTTATAAAACAGTATGTGTAAGTTAGGGTCTTAGCTGTACGAATTTATTTCTGAACACCTGGCCCTGCACATACATATGCGAAGTTACGAAACATAGTTTTAAGTAGAACTTAAGGATATATATGATTTGTAAAAAAAATCCGTTATACGAAGCTCAACTTAAATTCTTAGTTGTATTTCAAATACAATCATATGAGAATAAAAAACAGAAAGACACCTAATACTAAATCAAGACAAGGAGAATTACTTACCTGTTGTAGAAAAAATCCTATTCAAGGAAATAGAATCTCTTTTTACCCAATAAAACTATTGTGCTCGACAAGTATGAACGAAATATAAATTCTAAACTGTTTGTAGGGCGCTCCGCTCGCAGAGAATGGATAAGAAAAGCTCCTGTATTACACACAGAAGCTTCAAGATACTTGTGTCACTGGTGCTTTTGATGTGTCTAAGGATTTCCATGATGCAAGGATCCTTGCCGATATTTTCATCACAAGATAATCCAGCTGCGTTCCATTCCAGTTTCCTTGTAAGGTACGTTACGCTCTGTTTGAACATTTTACAATGTAAAAACACGTTTAAGCCGAAGTCAACTGTTTTTGTAGACCGTACTAAGTACATTACAGCAGGTTTCAATGACCCGAAACAAAAAAAAAATATAATGAGTTTATCGAGTTTGTATGGGGAGCTCGATATTTTTTTATTTCGGGTTAATGCCGCTTCCTGAATTGCACTTAGTCCGTATAGTCTACAGAAACAACTATTCGCTTAAAAGTGTATTTTGGATTGCCCTGTTTGTATGTATTAATACATACAGAATAATACATATATACTATGCAACATATTGGCAATATAGGCACATTCTTGTTTTTTTAAATTGTGTATTACCAAAATATTTTCTAGTTATTGTACTACAACAAAAACACTTTATCGTTATATTATTAAGGATTTGATTGTATCACCACTTGCTGTGTCCCACAAGGCTCATGATGTTGTACCTCCTATAGTATGTACTAATGTTCCACCTTAACATTGTGAAATGTAATAAAGAATTGAGTATATTGAGTATTGAGTATATATGTATCAAGACACTTATGTACAAAATGTATATTTTAGTAAATTTATCCTTAATTGTAAAGAATGATGCACCACTTTACTAGCTACACTTTCTACATGTATAGACTCATGTAGGTACATACATAAGAGTGGATATTCATACAAAAAGCATAGTTCAATTATTTTGTGTGCGACTCTTCTAGCTGCCTCATAGTTGCTATGTTTATTCGTCAACACGTCGTATATTATATTTGAGGGCAGATTTAAGACAGTCCTATGAAACATACATACATAAATACGATAAATTACGAACCAAAAACAATGGCAGTGTCCTATCAACTATTTTTTACACTATATTACATTATAGGTATTATAAAGTGGACATTTCTTATTGTTCGTTAAGATTGAATTGATCGATTTAAAAACTCTTTCACTTTTAGGAAGCTACACTATCCCCGTTAATAATGCATGTTTTTTTGTATTGTTTTTTTTCAACCGAATTTTCTACAAACAATATAGTGCTATAGGCTGAATTACTGTTTCAGGAAAGACATTTACATAATATATGTATAATGAATAACATGAATAACAATGGGCCCAGTACACCCCCTTGTTGAACGCCAAGTGTTACTTTTCGAAAATCAGATCGATAATAATTATCGATTTATTCAAAAATATTAAATATCGTCAAGTATTGATTTTATCCAAGTTCTTGGTTTTATCCAAGTTCATCCGTAGGCCGATCCGTAGAGAAGAATCAGCTAGGTCATTCAACATCAGTTGAAGGTCCTGCAGCGTTTCTGCCATGATGGCGATGTCGTCTGCAAATCGCAAGTGAGAGATGTGTTCGCCATTGATGTTGATGCCACGTTCTTTCCAATGCAGCGTCTTGAACATATCCTCTATTGCATTTGTAAACAATTTCGGGGAAATATCATCCCCTATGATTTCTTGTTCCAAATCCATGGGACGCTACTGCCGATTCGTTGCAATTCTGTACTCCCACTTTAGCGTTAAAGTCCCCCATAACAACGCTGTAATGCGTCTTAGTAGTGGAGTGGAGGGCCTTCGATATATCATCGAACAGGCCCTCCACCTCATCGTCCGAGTGTGTCGAGGTCGGTGCGCACTTTGAGACTATACCTCTCGGTAAGTTTTATGACAAGGTATGCTACCCTGTTGGACACACACTTCCACAACGTTGTTACACAGGGACTTATTCACAAGAAACCCAACGCCGCCTTGGGATTGTTGGTCTCCCTCGCGGAAGTACATTAGGTGGCCCGATTTGAGGGTAATGGTGTCTCTCTCTCCTTCTCTTCGGACTTCGCTTAGCCCCAATATGTGCCACCTAATTTTCCCAAGTTCCACCTCGAGTTGTGCCAGATGCGAGTCAAGCCGTAGCGTGCGTCCGTTGTACGTCGCCAGGGTCAGGTGTTTGTGGTGGCCTAACACGGAGATTCTTCGCACCCCCTGCTCCGCCGTTACCGTGGTCGCCACCGTGACCAGGAATAGCGGAGCCGCCGGGAACTGAGGGCCGTGGCCTTGTTGTGCTTATTATTGGAGGTAAATGCCCATAATCGCCACGCTGGGCAGGCGGGTTGGCGATCGCAGTGGGGTTGTGGTTTAACTCACAGAGAGCGCTGCTGCCCGTTCTCTGGAGGGTTCCCTCGGTCGTCTCTTACGACCTCCATAGCGGGAAAAGTTTGGCTGGGGTGGTGACACATGTATTCTATTCGCCGCCACCACACGGC
>SJJU01025673.1:0-12006 GCA_012932125.1 Conopomorpha cramerella | reverse complement strand
TATGAATGTAGATGAAGCGAAAGGGGTATGGCAGGACCGTGACAAATGGAGATCTGTAGTCTCTGCCTACTCCTCTGGGAGACAGGCGTGAAGTGTATGTATGTATGTACTTTTCATGTGAAAACCGACGATGGAATCAAAACAGCGAGAACTTCATTAGACTTTTATTTTCAGTATGAAAATCATCCATGTTATTTTTTCAGGTATTTCGAATTCGTTGTGAATGTCGTACATACCTAATATTTAGTTCATTAGAAGTCTTTTTATTTCGAATACCTAAATGAGGCCAGCCAGTATGCTATGTGGTCTATAATCTGTTGGACTGGATATTATCGTATATGTATAGAATAATATAAATAATTGAAAATAGTCACAATGTCGTGCATAAACAAACTCGTGAATTAAAACGTTTTATAGACTTTTGCACAGTCTCATTTGCATAATCCCACGAAACTCTGGGATTTCGTTCCTCATGAAATTTATGTTTACAATGAAAATTTTGTTTTTAATGTTTGCCACCCTCGGCTGGATTTACTAAAATGTAATTTGATTAAAAAAACAACATTTGTACCCCAGTCTTTTCACATTTTGACGCGCTGAATTGAATTGCCTTGGCCTGGGTGTGGAAATTGTTTCAACTTAATTAGTTTTTTGGGACAGGTTTTTTTCTGTGTGAAATCTAAACAAATGTCCCTCCGGTAAAGAAATACTTATTACCATGGTCTCGCTATGGTTTTCTTTAGACACTGACGTGTGTTTAGTTTAAAAATAATTGCAACAAACAGTAACTGGTAATTCAGAACAATAATAAAAAACAATGTGAAACTCAACAATTATCTGTACAAAAATTATCTGTACCTTCCCAATCGAGAAATAACTGCTTTTTCAAATCTGCCCATAGATCCGCTATGTGTTCAATTGAAACAATCAAACGAATATTTCCTCTTTATAATATTTCAGATTAAGTGACTAGATACAGTGAAATGACCTTCACCTTCATCTATATGTGTCGGAAATGATTTTTTGTTAATTAATCACCAAATTCCAAAACCTTTAGAATGATTGGATGTAAGAATATAATAGGTAGGTACTAGTAGCGAAGCTTGGGGGTAAGCCCGGGCATAATAATAAGTCTGAGGTTATCCCTTGCCTGTCGTAAGAGGCGACTGAAAGGGCGTGGGGTCTGTAGCGTACGGGCGGGGACTCGTGCGCTTAAATTACGTTCTCCGAGGACGATGGCGGTACCGCGGTGAGTGCCGGAGATGGTCCGTAAGGGCCTAGCGCGGCTGGGGCCGCCCTTGATGTAGTGGCTAAGGTCGTTCCGGGGACCCCGGCAGTAACGCGCGACTGGTCACCGTAAGGTTTTAGTGGGTACGAGTCCCACATAACCCCGCCGTTGTCCCCGCCAGCGGTGGGGTATCCATAACGGATTTGAAAAAGGGGGTAAGCCGATAGTACAAGACAAGCCTATGCCAGGCACATTAAAAAATATTTTCAAGGAAATTAATTAGCGTAGGGACTTATTATAGCTCAAATAAGTAAAACAAATAAAAAAATCTAAATAAGCATTGGTTAAGTGCCTATTTTTCACTACCGGCTTACCTCCTAGCTTCGCCACTAGAAGGTACATTAGCTGCCCATCTTCTTGGTATGTAGTAAGTCCCGTCTTTGGAAGCTAAAGGTTTGGGTATATTCAGGGTATGAACTAGCAACTTGTAACTGAAGGCCCATATGGACATTCTTAAGTATTTTATTATGATGGCTAAACGTGACCTTGTGATCCCAAAGTTCTGTCCACTATTAGGCGATTACGGACGTGATTTTATATTGTGTGAAGTTCCAAAAAAAAACTTAGATACATGTTTCTTTGCAAACTACGTTTGCAATTTCACAGGAAAAGTCCCGACGAGACAAACTTGAACAAAAGAGAAACTCTCCTTACTGAAAATAAGCAGATATATCTATATCCCGATGTTGGAGTAATACGCCAAAACTCAATTTGTCTTGGGCACACTTCAATAGAGTTACTCTTCTTGACTAGTTTACTAACTTTCTCCTTGGGGTGTGTAGTGAAGCTTATTTATTTGTTTCACCCAATAAGGCTATAGCTAAAATATAAAATACATTTCTATGGAAACTATCCGAAAGTAGGGAGGTAATAATAACGAATTAATTCAGTAGGCCGGGTGTTTCGCAAGGGCAGCTTCGAGAGCGCGATGGAGATGACAGACGTTAATCGTAGCTTAATCAAATACCTACCAACTACCTTGTGGTAGTTAGCCGTGATTAAGTCGCGGTCACTCATTGTTATGGGTGGCTGACATAGGATTATTAGAATTATGTAATGTATAATAAAGCTTTCTAGGTAGTTTTTTTAGATTTATAGTCAGTTCCTAGAAGAAGAGTTCGGAGCTTTGTAAGGGTAGCAAGGGTATTTGTTTGAGATTTTTGGGTGTGACATATAAATATAGTTAAAAATAAATATAGCTTGGTAGTGTGTGTCTATCGCAACGCCTGGAAGTATAAATCTGGTACCATCAATGTATTTTTGTCGTGGTGTGGGCTTTGCATGTACAACGTTTCTGAAAAAGTGCACATCTATTAGTTAAATACACACCTTCTCCATACCATGATAAGTTCTTATGCACCATAACCAGAAAATGTTATAATTATATATATGTCAAGGACGGGAGCTTGATTTTTGATCCTCTCCCTCACTACTATACGCCATTTTGAGGAATAGCGCGAATAACAATCAAATCACTATGATTCAATGGAGAGGGAGACAGGCGTGAAGTGTATGTATGTATGTCACTATGATTCAATGTTCTGCAATGGTTTTCTATGATAACACACACTCACTAACACACACACACACTACACGTGACGGTTCCTGGATACGATTGGTACGTCTACTCCGTCCGAGCTCTGGTCCGAAAAACTGTTCTGGCGGCACGGTGCAACGCAGTATATACCCAGACTCCGTCCAAGCCCCACCACGATCGACTGGTAGCCTTCTCACACCCGTTCGGGGTGGGGAAACAAGATCGATGATGTGCTTGTTACGTCCCGAACTGATGCCGATGACTAGTTATCATAAGCCAATAGATGGCGCGGACATATATATAATATATTATTTTTGTATGCCAAGAATTCACACAACAATGTTGTCCGGCTCTTTCATTTCGCATGTGTGCGAACGTGATAAACTATGATTAAAAAAACATCACGCAAATCTTCCATACACTCACACTACACGGTGTCGTAAAGATACATTGTTCTCACGAGTTTATTCCCTGATGATTGATCTTCCTATTGTTATGAAAGGATGTGGCATAATCGATCACGTTATTTTCTTAGTATGCTAGAACTGGACCCAATTTTCCTTCGGAAAAATGGTATATCTATTAAACATTGTTATGCTATCATAACGCCATATTTCAACGAGTTAAGCAAACATCCTAGAAAAGTGCGTGTCGACGTCCAGTTTAATAGAACGAAAAAATATAAAACATAATTATGATGGAGTTTTTGTAATGCTATTAGCAGCTATTGTAATATAAACAACGTACCATTGAATGCTTGGGTACTTTCGAATAATTTGCATACTTCAATCAGAACTTTTTCGAAGCCAAAGAGTCACTCCGTATTTTGTAGAGTACCTCAATAAAAATAAGAAGTGTACTTAAATTATAAAAGCTGGAGTCTCCTGCCAAAATAGGCAAAGAACAGATATTTCTGCATCGGGTTGCATAATAAATCCTAATAATACCCCCATCGCTGTTTTAACCCCCGACGCAAAAAGACGCGGTGTTATTATGAGTTTGACGTGTGTATCTGTGTGTTATGTGTGTCTGTCTGTGGTATCGTAGCTCCTAAACGAATGAACATTGGATAATTTGAGGGTAAAATATGAGGGTTGAAAGTGGCGAAAAAAAGCCGACTGTATACATATATGTTCAAGTGGGGTATCAAATTTTCAAAGTGAGGTATCAGATTTTAAATGATTGTCTTGCACTTTCGGGTAAGACAATCATTTAACTTGGGTGCTTCCTTCATCATCATCATCATCATCAGCCGTACGATGTCTACAGTTGGACGAGGGCCTACACAAGTATATTTATGTTTAATTCATTAAAACCTTGCTCTAGCAGTATGCGTTTTACCCCAATATTTCAAATAGTTATAGTTTATTTAATACTAAAATGAAGTACAACAAGCGGACTTTGTACTAGTCTATTAGGTACCAGTCGACCTCGAAATATGGGAGAAAAAAATGATGCGATTCAATATTGCATGAATAACTAAGTAAATTTACTTTCGTTCAAAGTCGAATTCAACATCATTTATTAATTCGTTATATAATTATATGTAAATGTTTTGCTAATGTATATTTGTATGTAAGCTTGATAAAAATCGCGTATGATTTGACAGTTTAATAACAAAAGTAAACGTCCCCCTATTGTAGGTAGACGTACAGATAGTATATCATTATTAATGAATCACGCACAAGCTCGAGCCTACCTTTGTTATTTTACTCGACGTTCCGTCGCAGTTGCGTGGGTTATGGTAATGAGCAAACTGCGAGGGTCACTGGTTTGATGTGAATCCCAAAATACCCTCGAAGACTCAAGAGACAGTCAATTTAGGATTTTTGGATCGTTTAGTTTTATCCAGTGGTTCAGCTATTGCGGATTTATTGATCTGACGATTTTTTGCAGCTGCAGTTGTGTTCCTTTCCCCTCTTCACTGTACTGCGTTTACTAATGATCATATAGTAGCTACAGCTGCAATTCACAACTGCCGAAATGGACTTAGTAGTATGGCCCGGGCAGGAACAGTATAATACGACAAAGTAGTATTTGTAAATAATTCTGTATCATCATGAGCCAACTGACGTCCACTATTCCATTTCCATGATAATTTGGGCGGAAATATCAATAATCGCCCCGCTTGGCAGGCAGGTTGGCGATCGCAGTGGTGTTAAGTTTTAACTCACAGAGAGTGCTGTAGCCCGTCCTCTGCAGAGTACCCTCGGTCGCCACTGACGTCTCCTACGACGGGAAAAGTTTGGCGAGGTGGTGGAACATGTACTATGGTCACTACACGGCGTTCATTCAATAAATCGTTATGTATATTATACACACATCAAAAGTGTCTAGGGATTAAGTATATATTAGAAGACTAGCTGATCCGGCGAACTTCGTTCCACCAACATTTTTTTTTATTAATAGTGTTAATTGCTCTGAAACACGTTTTATTAAAAGCGAGCTTTACTTGTGTATATGGTACAATAATTGCTTTGTTGGCAAAAGCAAGGGAAGAATCAGTTATAAAAAATCCGGCCACTGTTGTAGGTGCAATTTCCTCATACCTACAAAACACTTATTGCAGAACACTATATTCAGTGATTTATTTTGTTCTGCGAAAACGTGCAGATTGTGTGGATTTGGCTATGAAACACGTAACCACGTGAAAAACATGGCGTACCCAAGTGTAATCCAGCTACTTTTAAAGTTTAACCCTGAATTTATTAATTATCAATGAGAAAGCGACTTTCAATGGAAGCTGTAGACATTTAAATAGAAAAGATAAATTGTGTGGTATAATAGGAATACGTACTATAGACACCTTTTCTCCCTTAGCTTCTCCTGTCCAAATAGTACTCGTCACTATGTGACAATTCCTTAATCTGGTACCATTGCATATTCTTGGTGCGCCTAGATACGTACCTTAACTAATCAGTTAATTACTTTGTCGACGCTGAACTGAAGTTGAACTTAAACTAAATATTCGAAGAAAGACGATAATATAGGGATCGATTTTTTGGAGATCTACCGTTTTACCATACGACCGTATCGCATGGCATATTAGGCAGATTGCTTAAGAAAATCGTATTCTGTGCACATAATTTCTTAAGTGTATAAACTGTAATGGTTGATTTGCTATCAGGTTGATCGGCGACAGCTATGTGTTTAAAATTGTAAAATGCTTTAAAATTGTAGATGAAGAACTACCTTATATATTTACTTAGATATTTGTGTGTTTGAAACTTATTTTGACAGCTAGACAGAAGTTCGATGACTAATGGTACTTGGAGATGTATTTTCGATCGTTTATTTAGTTATCTTATTACACTGTGACCAGTTGTCAGAAGGTGGGAGAAAAAGCAAAAGATTTAAAAAAATATGTATTTGTATGAAGAAGAAAATTTTCAGTTTAATTTCCCCGCGTTGTCATCATCATCATCATCATCATCATCATCATCATCATCATAAAAGTTGTTAATTTTGGCGAGCCCAACAACGTTTCTAAAACGGGGTCCTTTTATATGAAGTTAAGGAGAAAATTAATTATATAACGTATTATTTTTACCTTTTTTTTTACATGGGGGAATCCTCATGGACACCCCGCCGCCATGGGGACAGCGAACGGGATAGTGTCGGACTCTTACCGACTAAACCCCCATGATGACCTCCGTGTCGCAAGCAGGGCGGATTATTTTTACCTCAAGCAAGTGCCTCTGCCTACCCCGCTTTGGGATTAAAAGGCGTGAAGTGTATTTATTATTATTTTTTTACCTGTATTTGGTACGTACGTAAATTGGATAAAATATTTGTCAAATAATAAACGGAAAACACTGCTCAAACGATTACAACTCAGTAAGTGATTACCTATGTAAGGTACCTGATTCGACAGAAAAATGAAAGTAGATTTCACTGGGTTTAATTTCAACGCCTTAATATTTAGAGCACAACAGACAAATTAATTGCTATATGGGCTGCTTAGGCACTGAATTGTTTTTTAATCTAATATTGTTTGCTGTTTTGAAACTCTGCAATATATTAAATTGCAAAGGTGCTTTTTAGAGGTACAAAATAGAGTACTAAATACTTATGAAGACACAATCCAACTATCAGAAGCATTGACAGAGATATGCGTGGCCCCGCCATCGTGATGAGGTGAAATGGCGGGGCCACTGAACGTGGTCGTAATAGGCTTAACCGTGGAGGTACAAAATCAATCATATTAGGTACAAAAAAGTACAAAATGAGAACTATTTATTACCATTATAACTTTACGAAAAGGGAAGGGGGCCCCGCCATCATGACGTTAACCAAGCCACGCCTCTCCTTCCAGCGTCATGTTATGCACATCATTCTGCGCGGGTGAATTTTATATCAGTATTATTTTAAAATTGTAATATATTCTAAGATGTTCATTGAAATCAAGTGATGTCAAAGACAATTTTGTTCACAATTAAATACATCGTCGCGCGTCGCGTTCGCAAACGTTTGTGTCGCGGATACAGTGAATAGGAAATATATAATTATATAATATTATCGGAAATATATATTAGTAAAACTTTTGTGATCATGGTGACAAAGTGTAGTGCTTGTGATGCTATGATTTATGACATTATGTTTATGGCATGTTCAGTAAAATACTGCCAAAAAGTGTACGATTTGAATTGCATTAGATTCAACCTGGAGAAATTTAATTCATTGTCTGAAGAGTCGAAGAACCAGTGGGTATGTCCAGCATGCGTTAGCGCAGTACCTAAACGGGATAACACCGATACTCCTATCCACAGTAACGTCATTGCTATGAACAAAACATTCACTCCAATTAGCTTTGTCAGCACAGAGCGTGGCAGCCGGCGCAGACAGAATGACGATGAATCAACAATGGAATATGAGAGTAAAATGCTTGTTCTGGAAGAAATGCGGGAATTCCGCTTAGAAATGAAAAAGTTTATGACTGATCAGTGTAAAAAAACATTCAGAGCTGTTACAAAAACTGGAAAATACAGAACGAGATTTAGCAGAAATTAAAAATTCTTTAGTGATTGTTAATAAAAAGGCTGCTAAGCTAAGCTGAATGAGTTGGAGCTTAAATTAAAAGAATACATGGAAGGAATCCGTAGCAATAACAGTATCACCGATATTATTTTGTCTAGTGTAACAAAGGAAATGTCATTTTCGAAGGTAGTTACGAATTCGCATAAACAACAAACATCAGCTGTGAATACCGGCGTTGGCAATGCGTTAGCTCAAATACCTAGCGAGGCAACGAAACAGGTCACTTCGCCATGTACTGAAACGTTTACTCACCCAGCGGTACTTCAAGTAAACAGTTCAGCCAGCCAAAGAAAATCTGATAATTGGACTGTTGTCCAATTGAAAATTTTCTTTGAAAGAAGAAGCAAATTCGCTGAGTCGGAGGTAAGAAAAGATGTAGGATCAAATACGGACATAACAGGACTAGAAAGGAAAAAGTACCTCCATGTGTGGCGATTAAAGAAAGACACAGACTTGGAAACACATGTAAGAAGTATAATAGGTGGAACAATAATAATTGACAGAATCAAACATAAAACTGAGCGGGATTACGCGTCATACAAAATAAGGGTGCCGGAAAGCACGTAGTTTTTAGCACCAGTTTTTCCGACTGGCATAGAAATTTATCTATGCCAGTCGGAAAACTGGCCAGTGAATGTGGAATTCTGTGAATGGATTTGGTTTCGGAGACCCGACCCTCCAGTCTCGAACTAGTAAACCTATACAGATATTCTACCAAAATGTAAGAGGATTACGGACAAAAACGGACCTTTATGTGTTTCCTGCAGTACTCTTCGTCTGATTTGTATGCTATTACAGAAACAGGCTGTAATTCTTCCATTCTAGATACCGAAATTATACCCAATGGATAGCAGGTATTAAGAGGCGATCGAATGGATGGGCGCAAACAAGGCGGAGCGCTAATAGTGGCTACACCGAAGTTTGAACTGCGGCGAGTGTCACAGAATGACGTCACCTTGCATTGTCATAATTTTGAGTTGATGTGTGCGACCGTTCACTGCGGCGGCAAGTACTTGTGCGCTTGCTGTGTTGTTTACATTGCACCGGGGTCTAACAACGCTGACTATATGTTCATGTTTAACTTAATAGAACAATTTAGGTATTTAATTATTATTATTAGAAGTTTCGACTCGAGAAAGTACCTGTACCTACTCGTATGTTCTAGATTGTTTACCGTTGGTATATAAAGAGCGACGATCCAGTCGGCGGACAGTTTCAACTAAACAGCGATACAGTGAACATCAAGAGAGAAAATTAAAGAGAATTGACAAGTGATTGTGTGATTGTAAAAATGTTTATTAGCGGTCTTAGTTTAACGATTGTAATTAGTTTGTGTAATTACTGTGCCGGAATAAAGTGTAGATTTTCGTAATAGTGTATGAATTTTTCTATCGGTACCCACCCCCCACGTACGTAACAATATAAATAATAGAATAGAAATATAGGCTTCATAAAAAATAAAAACAACAAAGAGAAATGCATAATGCATTTTCAGAATGTAGGGCGTGAGTAAAATTTAACATTACGCATGCTTACGAAGAATTCCAGCACCGTTTGCAAGTCCGGCTATCCAAGGACCCAAAATCGTTCTGGAACTATATTAGAACTGTAAGAAACAAATCAAATTCTATAAAACTATGTAAGGAAGGACGGAAACTGTCAGACGCCGAATACGTATTGGAATTCGCAGAGTTTTTTAGTGTCTACAGTTCTCGACAGCCGAAACTGGACGTCGCGGAGGCGGACGCGGCGGCGCCTGCTAACTGCGTCAGAGTCCATTTGGAACATCTCAGCGTAGATGAGGTACTGGAGGCCCTCTCGCGGCCGCCGCCAAAACAATCTGTGGGACCCGATGGTATACCTCCTTTTATTTTGAAAGATTGTCGCACGGTCCTAGCAGGTACACTGGCCTATTTGTATAAAGCGTGTATTCGGTCAGCGACGTACCCAGAGAAGTGGAAACTGACGCGGGTAATACCGGTACCTAAGGGTAGTGGTGGGACGCAGGCTGTGGCATAGACACAATACTTAACGCACCTGCAAAGGTTTTTGAGTCAACCATTTATAGATGCCTTCAGTCGCAAGTGAGCAGTCAGCTGTCCGATGCTCAGCATGGGTTTCGCGCGTCGCGCAGCACAATCAGCAATCTCGTTCACTTGATAAGCATAGTACCCGTAGTTGATAATGTCGCCTATTTTGACTTCCGGAAGACATTTGATACGGTCAATAATGATGTGCTCCTGAGGAATTTGGCGATGGTGGGATGTACACCTCACACGCTTAGATTATTTGCCAGCTATATGCTTGATAGAAAGCAGTTTGTCGACGTAGCGGGGAACAGGTCGAGCCCATACCGAACCGAGTCTGGAGTAAGTCAGGGTTCTAATTTGGGCCCATGGGAGTTTATTATCATGATCAATGACCTTCCGGGGGTTGTAGTCGACTCAGAGTGTCTCTTATTCGCCGATGACTTGAAATTGTGCCAGGAGGTGACTGACATATCGGACTGCCACAGGCGGCAAGCAGATATAGACCGGGTCGTTTAGTGGAGTATCAGCAATAAGCTGCGGTTCAACTAAGCTAAATGCGTAATTATGTCATTCAGTCGATCTCGGTCTCCAGTTCCATATGAGTACCGTGTTAATGGTGTAGTTATGCAACGAGTGACCAGTGAAACGTGGGCTTCTTGATGCGGCAGTTTCGAAATTATACCAATACGGTAGTAATACGTGCTTTATATGAAGCTTTAGTAAAAAGTAATTTAGAATTGAACGCGATTATCTGGAGTCCTCATGAGTCTTAATACCGCCTAATGGTAGAGCGAATACATAACAAGTTTCTAAGATTTTTATTATTTGAAATGTTACGGAGTTTACCCTTTTTATCCCCTCAAATATCCAACTGGGAGACAGACGTGAAGTGTATGTATGTAAATACCCAACTCTATTCGTGTTGGGTATGGTCGGTTATTGTGAGCTCAAGGTTAGGAGGGAGGTAGCAGCAGCTTCGTACTTGTGTACTGCTCCGTGGTAAGCTCCACATTCCTGTTGTGCTGGCTGGCATATCTCTGTGTGTGCCAGACCGCTATGTGCTCCGACGGCACCGGCCCCCCTTGCTGGCCGAGCCGCGTGCGCGCACCAACCTCCTGGCGCAGGCGTACAGATAGCCCTAGTGAGTGCACTAGTGCTATCTGTACACTCAACCGCATAGCCGAGCTCATTGATTTATTTTATTGTTGGCCGAGTGAATTCACAAATGCAGCTTTCTTTGGTTCTTCGTATTGGAAGTTATAATAAAATCTTAGCGTCAGCGTCTGTGGTCCAGTTGGTCGGATACTTGACTTGTAACCGGGAGGTCCCGGGTTTGAGTCCGGCTACTGGACGTGTACCACTCAACTCTCAACTCTTTTTCAGAGCCTATGTACGCAACGCAACGCTCGTACGGTGAAGGACAACATCGTGATGAAACCCGCACACCACAAGGTGTGTGAATCCCTATAACGGCGATGGGCTCACCCCCTGTTACGTTGGGTTAAATACGCTTGGTGAACCGTGGGTACTTGCTTTAGCAAGTACCTCTGCCTACCCCTCTTTGGGATTAAAGGCGTGAAGTATATTTTAAAAACTCTTAATCAATAACCCATTTATTTTAACAAATAATGTATTAATTTCGACCAAATTTGATTACTATAAAAACGGTTCTAGTGAGTTAATCTTAAAAGATAGACATATACTGTCGCGGACATATTATTTAGATCATTTCAAGAGGAATAATTATTTCATACATATATGTTTGGTATCTTGAACCGTTTTCGAAGCGCACGCAACGGAAGCCCTCAAGGATGAATAATTTTCCCCGTTTTTTTTTCACATTGTCCAATATCCTAATAGTTGCAGCGTGATGTCTATTGGTCTATTCAACACAAAAAAAAATCATTTCGAACCTAAGTACTTCCTGAGTACCGTAACCGTAACCGAAGTAGTTCCTGAGATTAGCGCGTTCAAACAAACAAAACAAACTATTCAGCTTTATAATATTAGTATACCTAGTATAGATTGCAATCAAGAATATATTTTACAAAAACTGAATTCATTCATAATTTATTCAAAATGTGGTGATAAGTCATTGATACAGGCATGGGGAA
>SJJU01025653.1:4782-28292 GCA_012932125.1 Conopomorpha cramerella | reverse complement strand
CGCTGCTTAACATCAGGCAGGATGGTGGTCGAACGCTTGTTCGTTGTGACAAAAAGAAAGTGTGTATAAATCTCCCGGCATATATTTATTTATTATTTAGTACTTCGCGGCATAATTCCCGGTTTAAACTATAAATTTTTGTGCGTGCTTCTTTAAAAAAATATTTATTTAGCAGTTTTTCTGTGAAAAAATCTCGACACATCTTACCTACATAAAACATCTTTTCGCATTTGTAGTTAGAAAATAAACGTAAAAAACAATACAGAGTTGCGTAACACGTCCCGAATTTTTGTCCTTTGATTTTGCTTTTTTATTTGACCAGTTCTATTATTTCACAAAGAAGTCCGATTTCTCTAAGCATTACTCGTACTCTTTGGTGAAAAAAACTGTTTTCTTTTACAAATAATTGAACGGAATTTGACAGATTCAAAATGTCAAGCAAACGTAACGCAGTCAATGAAATTGGCGAAGCACGAGTGATTTATTGTTTTCAAGTAATAAGACTTTGAGCTGAGAAATAGAAAAGGCGATCGTAAATTAGCTTTTTTTTTCACTCCGAAACTAGGTCTAATATAGCATGTTGTAAATCTTACTAATAATACAAATGGGAAAGTGAGTTTGTTTGTTTGTTTGTTTGTTCCGCTTTCACGCCGTAACTATTGAACCGATTGCTTTGAAATTTTGCAGACGTATAGTTAGAAGTCCGGTTTAGAAGCTAGTATATAAGCGAAAGACTAGTATATAATAATATGACAAGCGTATGCGGTCCAGTTGGACAGAGACTTTACATGCAATCAGGACGTCGCGGGTTCGAGTCTGGCTACTGGACGTGAACCAATGGGACTCATTTCCGAATTTATGTACGCAACGCAACGCTCGTACGGTGAAGGACAACATCGTGATGAAACCCGCAGGTAGGCTTGAGGTATTGTGGGTTCTATCACGTTGAGATTTTTCTTTTTCCTCAACACCACAAACGGTGAATAGCAATTACATCACCATCGTCATCATCATCAGCCCACTGCAGAATATAGGCCTCTCTAAGTGTACGCCACTGTGATGTCTTTTCGGCTTCTCGCATCCAGCTTCTGACAGCCATCTTGCGCATATCATCAGTCCACCTTGCCTGAGGGCGTCCTACACTCCGTTTGCCGAGACGCGGTCTCCACTCGAGAACTCGTTTGCCCCAACGGTCATCGGTTCTACGGCTAATAATATTAGCCGTAGAACCGAGCCATATTATGGCCTGCCCACTGCCACTTCAGCTTGCTAAAACGATGAGCTACGTCGATGATTTTGGTTCTCTGTCGGATCACGCGGTCTCCACTTGAGACCTCGTTTGTCCCAATCACGTAAAGAACTCCAGAAATATCTTAAAGTCTGTGACGCAGATCTGACTTAAACCAACAACAGTAGTTAATTAAGTACCTGTTAAAAGAAGCGTTTAACTGTAAAAAAACGACTACCTATTATACCCTTATAAAACCCAATTGTTCCCGAATTAGCTAATTTTCTGCGTCTACCCACTGCTCTTCCCGCTACCTCTTTCAACTGTAATGAGATGTATATTAAACTGGTAACAATTAAATTAGGTCGACGGGTTTAATTACAGTCTGTTGCGTGGTACCAAATATATTTCAAAATAGTTGAAACATATTTAGCTTCAAGGATAAGGTTGTGGACTCTTCGACTTTTTTATTTTTCATTAATTTGGATCACCAAAAGAAGATTACATATTACTAATTAGATAATTTTCAAGGGTTTCCGGCAAACCGGGATACTCCCACCCCCTGTTAGAGCCAGGATCTACAGCGGCATCCAGAATAGACAAGAGCTCAATCAGTGCTTGGTGAACCGTGGGTATTTGCTTTAGCAAGTGCCTCTGCCTACTCCGCTTTGGGATTAAAAGGCGTGAAGTGTATTTACTTTTTTATTTTTTTGTATTACAAAAGTGATTCGCGTCGCGCGAAACACTAATCCCGTGGCTAATTACGATATGTCATATTACATTACATTTCATATAACGAAAGCCGGTCACTCAGCCAGCTGGCGAGCTGGTTAGCTGCAGCTGGCGAGCGGTTTTTGACATGTGTCAGACACAATGGACGTTTCACGGTCACAGAAAGTAATATTGAAGAAAAACATCGTCAAGAATATTTATTGTGTTCTTGTTACGCAGTTTAGTTACAAAAGAGTCGAATAATATATAAAGTTTTTTCGGTTTTCGCCCGATTGTTTTTTGAGCGAAGCGACTTCTTAAAATGAGGTTTCGCAATGCTACTGTGTTTATATTCACGGACCCGTTGGTGTGTAGTAGTGGTCAGCATGTCTGCCTCTATTCCGCAGAGTCGTGGGTTCGATTCGCACTACTGACAGGTGATGAGCTTTTAAGCAATTCAGCATTTTACCTGTTTCGACTGTGTAAATGCCACAGAAAGGCGTTATAATAATAATAATAATTTATTTATTTTGCAATAATAGGGTATTGTTACAAAAAGAGATCTACAAATTAGATAAATTAAGTGCTACATTCTAAGTCTACCTGAACTAGGTTATTTATTGAGAACCTGTATCTCAGGCAAGAAATAATACAACGCTTAGAATAAAATATAAACGTCTTAGTAATTAATAACCTACTTACAATTATTCTACTAGTTATTCCTTTACCAAAAGTTTCTTAACTTTCTTATTTGTAATTTCGTTCCATTTCTGCAGATATTTTCTAAAGGCAGCTTTAATGCAAGGCCAAGAACCAATCAAGAGTTGTTTCTAGAGATCTCTCTCATGATTCCACGAAACTGCGGACAAAATTTTAATACTTATAATCCTTCTCATATTTCGTGTCTCTTTATTCTTATAACCCTTTTGGGGACACATACGTGATAACATCAAAACTCATTAAATCTTAAATTGAATATCCACGAACGTGTTAAGTCAATAGTGGTACAATTCTCATCTAGTTTAGAATCGCGAAGTCCGAGCGAAGCATATAGCTCTCTCGCTCCCAACGATACGATATGATAGAGAGAGCGGGCTTCGGTGAACTCGGCAGAAACTGCATCGGGGCAGTGACATCTGTCATACAGTTAAGTAGCATGGCGGTAGGTATTTATTGTTTCAACGGCACCATACAAGGAGCAGCCTTCGGCTACTGCAGCACGAACATGGCTGGCCAAAGGTCGCAGCGTGCAGGGGAAGGAAAGAAATGGCATATGAGAAAATAGACACGGCAAAATCATTTTTTAATGAAACGCGCACAGACATTACAACTCAATATTGTTCACTCGTGACCACGACGCATGCAACTGCGTCGAAACGTCGAGTAAAATAACAAAGGTAAGCTTGAGCTTGTCTTTGATTATATTCGCGCCTATATACCCGGTATATATTGAGTTAGACACGGCAAGTTAATGTTTTTTTGCGCGTACTGGCTGATTATAAAAAAATATATTGTCGATTTATAATGGTCGCAGATCGTTCACAGTTACAGTTCACATCTTTGACAGACGTCATAATATATGTTATTTATTACGGTCTATACCGTTTTCTCTTTTACACGTCACGTCACGTCAACGAAATGACAAATGACAGAAAAGGACAAAAGGTTGAGTTATTTCAATAATATTGTTTAACACATTCGTGGACACGACGTCTGTGGACGTCCTGTAGGTAACATCACGATGTGACGGACGTGTACACACGTCGGAATTGTCGATAGAATTCTGATAATTTAACCTTTATTTATACCAAGTGAAGTTCATAATATGGCAATAATAATATGAAACGTCACATCGTAAGACCTTTTTTGAATCCGTCACAATGCAAATAATATATTCATCTTCAATGTGTGAGTGTCGGCGCTCGGCGCTCCCGCACGATCGCTCCCGAACGCACACGACGTTTGCCGACGTCGTTTTTGTTCCTGTCAGTCGGCCGGTGTCACATCACAATGTCACAGTGCAAGTATGTGGTCTGGCGGAAGTGTCCACGAACGTGTTAACTTCTGTTGTTAGTCTTAGAGGTTGCATAACGACCGTATTAATAGGATCAATTTCATAGTGTATGTACGATACCTAATGCTGTTATGGGAAACGAAACATCATTAAGAAACATGCAAATGTTGGCATTTTTTTTTAATTTTATCTGCCTACCACACTAACCATTCTACAAGAAGATCAACCGATTTTGTTCTCTACACATTTGTACAAAGTAAAACCGTTTGTATCTAGTAATTCATACAAATTAAAACAAAATAGTTAGCTAACTAACAGTGATTATAGAATTGAACTTTATCGACATTGAACTATATGAACAATCTTAAAATATGCCTTTTATACAAATGGAAAACAAAATGTTTCTTACCAAATTTTCTCACGTAGGTACTTATCGAGAAAGGTAAATTACGATTATTGACTGAAGTACGTAGAGATTCATAAATTACACCCTTACACATAAGCAGTAAGAAGCAATAAACTTCTGCGGTTCTGAAGCCGTGATAAATTATTCCAATAATATTACACACCAATTTGAGGCTATTACTAACCGCTTTGTTTTCGGAGAATTGTACATATTTTGGTATTTCATGGAATGTGAAAATGGAGATTAGTTAAACCATAATTACTTATGTAAATGGTAGGTAACCCAGTCTTTACATGGCTTTTATACATATTTACAGGGCAGGGCAGGGACGATTTGAGAATATACCACTTTCTTCCAGGTTCTTCTGACCTGTAAAAGAAATTAATTCGAAACGGGGACGTAAGCTTCTGTTTTTTAAATCATAAATGACTTTCATCAAGCTATTAGTTATTCTATCTGTACCTGTGTAATAGCATTTATAACTATAAATAAATAAATGATTTGATTTGTTTTAGCGTCTGTGGTTCTTCAGTTGGTCGGATACATGACTTGCAACCGTGAGGTCGCGGGTTCGATTTCAGCTACTGGACGTGTACCAATGGAACTCTTTGTCAGAGCCTATGTACGCAACGCAACGCTTGTACGGTAAAGGACAACATCTTGATGAACCCTCACACCGCATGGTGTGTGAACCCTATAACGGCGATGGGCTCACCCCCTGTCACATTAGGTTAAATACGCGCGCGTGAACCGTGGGCATTTGCTTTAGCAAGTACCTCTGCCTACCCCGCTTTGGGATTAAAAGGCATACGGTAGAGATTATGTGTTTTTCTCCAAAAACATTGCTTTATTTAAACTTTAAGCCAACTCTCCTGTAAATGTCGCTTAGACCTTTTTGGCGGGAAACCATCGATATATATAATAATAAATACACTGCACGCCTTTTAATCCCAAAGCAGGGTAGGCAGAGGTACTTGCTAAAGCAAATGCCCACGGTCGATTTGTCTAGGTTTCAGGTATGAAACTGAATTTATTTGAACTTTAAGCCACTCTCCTGTAAATTTCGCTTAGATTGATTACTTAAATGTCGCTTAGACCTTTTTGGCGGGAAGCCATCGAATATATTTATTTTAAAAAGCCATGTCTATTCCTTCGTATGTGCGCGGAGAAAGAATGTTGTATAAATGAACCAGTTTGTCGGCCATTCCGCACACACCAGCACCTTCCATCACTGAGACAAGATGACACTGACACACTATGCTTGCCTGGTGAGCATCATAATATCGCACAGTTACAATAAAAGTGACACAAAACAAAATGTGCCATTTTATGATATTGAACCCTAACATGAAAGATACAAAACTTAAATTACAAATGTTTCGTATTGGGTCCTTTTGGTTCTAACTATGCGATATATGGAATTGTATAAGACGTCCATTGATTATTCGCTCTTTTTCTCTATAATGATCAACTGAATTGATTTAATTGCATTTCATGTACTGTTCCGTAAAATAAAATGTATAAAATCCTACGATTATTGAATAAATTACAAATTCTAACGTTTAAAAGTCGACAAAAAATATTTTTTTAAAACACAGTAAACAAGTATTAAATCACCATCCTGGCTGATGTTAAGCAGCGATGTGGTCTACACAGATTACCCATCTGCTTCTTTTTCAATGTATATTGTGTAATATCAGTATACTACTATTTTTTTGTTGAACGAATTTACCGTTACAGGATTTTCAATTTATGCATGCATTGATAAACTACTTCAAAATATTTTTATAAGATTTTTAAACTAGCATTTTTTTTGACGTTTTTTTTTAAATTAGAAAAGAGTTGCGTGTAATATTTTTCCATCTTTGACTTTTAACGTTGACTGTACAAGATGTAGAGATAAATGACGACATTATAAGTGCCAATAATACTTAATTTACTAAAAGACTTGTCAAGTTTACAAACAAATTTTCACTTACTTACTTTTTATTGTTTTGCGACTTCAAACTCGAATCCTAGCTATTTGATTCATTCGTTTCTTGTGAAAACTATCGTTAGAAAATGAATATTGTTTTCGGAAGATTAATATCTCTCGTTAACAATACTGGAATAACAAACATTGAAATGCTCTTAGTGTTGAAAATGCTAATCTACATCAATGATGACATTTTACCAACGCACCGCGAAAAGTATTTTTATCTAAGATTTCATTTATTTACAACCATTTTAAAATAATAATTACAGATTTATATCGGCAACAAGCTTCGTCAAAACTTTATCTTATTTGCAACATTTGACATTCGCTGAATTTTACGTACAACTAAAAATAAATACCTACACTTCATGCCTTTTAATCCCAAAGTGGGGTAGGCAGAGCATTGCTAAAGCATATGCCCAACGGTTCCCCAAGCGTATTTAAACTAACGTGACTGGGGAGTCCATCGCCGTTATAGGGTACGTATGTAGAACTAATTAACCCGGCGAATCTTATTTTACCAATATGTATTAACAGAGTATCGCTGCTATTATATAATATATGTAATATACATAGAAACCTTCCTCAAGTAACACTCTGTCTACTTAAGAAAAAACCATGAAAACCCGGCCGTAGTTTTAAAGATCTAAGCATACAGACAGCGGGAGGCGACTTTGTTTCATATTATGTAATAATTATACTTCGTGTAAACGTTGATAACGGAGATATTTTTTTTTCATTTTTACATTTACCAATTTTTTTTTGCCCAGGGAGATGACATTTTGTATCGTTATGATTTTTTTTAATCTCGTTTCCACCTGCAGTCGACCAAGCTTAAAAGCTTCATATTGTAAATAATTAAAACACGACCAAAAAAAAATAATCCGTTGTATTTTTTTTGTCACAGATGCTGTTAGTGACTATGGCATCAACATTCCCAGTTCCCGGAATCCACATTCACACGTCGTCGTCGCATCATTTAGTGCACTCAGTTCCCGTTGTACACTCGGCGCCAATTGTACATACTGTTCACACAGTGCCAGTTGTACACAGTGCCCCGGTTGTACACACGGCCCCAGTTGTACACACGGTGCCGTTGGTACATTCCGCCCCGCTGATTCACACCGCCCCGGTTGTGAAATACAAAGTTAAGAATCATTATCATCTCTTAGGTTGAATATAATATTTAAAAAAATATTTTTCGTTTTATTTACGGGTACCGTGAGACTTTTATTTTATTTTATGACCACAAAATGTGCAGAAAATTAATGTTTTCTGGTACGATTTTAGGTGACTCGACAGACGTTGTCCTATCTTAACTATTAATATGAATATCTAGGGTGGCCTCTGCCCAGCAGTGGACGTCTTTTTTTCTTTCATAAGAACCTTCTGCTGATTAATGACAGCAGAAGGTTCTTATGAAAGCACAACAAGGAAAGAATTAGCGAAATCGGTCCACCCGTTCCGTAGTTATGGAATGACAACGAAAACTGACTTTGATTTTTATATAATAGATTAGGCCTGTGAAATTTATCACCTATGAAAACACGGTCTGAAGGTCTTCAAGACCCGGGTGAATAGGTATTAATCTAATGAACAAGTGTGCTCCATCGTAGATCACATCGCTGCTTAACATCAGGCAGGATGGTGGTCAAACGCTTGTTAATAGTAATAAAAACACGGATTTTTGAAATGTCTACTAATTCATCTCATAGAATAAATAATGTATGGAAGTATTTTCATTTAAACTCATTTTGATATTTCAAAACGGCAGTGGCGTGCACACCATACAGGCAAAAAGACACCCCGATCTAATGAAAGAGTTATTTGCTAGATCTTTTTGTTGTTGTACTCACGAAATAGGCTAACGGTCCTGTGTTTTGTGGGCGAGTAGATAGAAGCTTATATTTTGTAAAGACAAGTTACCTATACATATGTGTCAATACTTGGGGATTACTGCCTAAAAGCCAGTGCCCGCCACTGCAAAACGGCGACGGTGTAAAAGTTTTCATGAAAAACTGAACCTACGCGAATGAAATCACTGTGTTTTCAGTTTCGTTTCAGAAAAATGACCATTATTCCGTCCGCTTAGAGGTGGATAAAGCTTTTCTTTTTGCATCTCGTTAGGTATAAACATTTTCGTGATTCGGGAACCTCCGAGATTTCCAATGTCTCAAAGATACATTTTAGCGTGAACAAACGACCGCCGCTAAAAAGAAAATGTATTCCTGATGAACAATTTCTACTTCTTTTTTCCTGCGACACTTGATTGATTTTTCCTTTGAGCTGTTGAACATTCGGAAGCCTTTGTTTGGGAATTTAAATTTTATTTCCATTTCACATGTACTTTTCTTTGTGGACATTGCGCTGGCATGAATCTGTACATCATACATTTTTAGGGTGAGGACACATAGAAACCGGAGCGTGTATCGACTAACAGCAATCGCATCCGCATGCATTCATTGCGGATCGTCGCAGGTTGGTATCAACATGTATCATTCTGCGCCAAATGACCAAGTATCCATTAGATAGCTAATTATCGTATTGTAAAAGTATGTCGTTTCTCTGAAGGATTGAACCAGAAAATAGGTGATCCGACAGAGAACCAAAGCCATCGACATAGCTCATCGCTTTAGCAAGCTGAAGTGGCAGTAGACCGGCCATATTAGCCGTAGAACCGGTGACCGTTCGGGCAAACGAGTTCTCGAGTGGAGACCGCGTCTCGGCAAACGGAGTGTATGACGCCCCTAGGCAAGGTGATATGTGCAAGATGGCTAGCAGAAGTTGGATGCGAGAAGCCGAAAACAGACCACAGTTGCGTGCAATTGGAGAGGCATATGTCCAGCAGTGGACAAGTATGGGCTGATGATGATGATGATGTAATAACCGTTGTAAACGACACAGGAAATGCAAAAGAATGTATACTAGATCTTTGAGCAAATAAACACGAATCCCCAGGGAGCATTTACACCCCCTTCACTATTCCAGTCAGGCTATAAAGCGAAACTAACACATAAAACAGCAGGGAAGCAAAGCACTTCTCTCTAGATGAGTAATTATACTTTTCATATTCCCCCGGAGTCATTGGCAGTTTCCCTTCACGAAAATAAAAACAAAAATAATGACTTTTTAATGGAAAAGTGATATTTTTCAGTAGTTATTTCTTTCAGTTCATTTTACTTTGAAAGGTTTCATTGTTGCCCCCACACGTTGTTTATGACTGAAAGCGTCATTTCGTATCGTGAAAATATTACCAAGTAATTGTATTTCTGACGGACTCTTTATTACTTGGACTTTAGTAAGTGTAGATTAAGTTTTGGGACAGGGATCAAGAGATTTTGGTGGAATAACACTAGGCTAGGTATGTGTGTGTGTTTGCTTTATTGCTGTTACCAATATATCGGGAGACAATGAATTTTAAGTGTTTTGTCGCGTACGTGTCAGTGGACTGGAGGGACAGTCGCGTGATTGGAAAGTGTGAATTCATTATTACAAATACACGTATTTTAAATTCAACATAAAATAAATAAATACACTTCACGCCTTTTAATCCCAAAGCGGAGGCACTAGCTAAAGCAAATGCCCGCGGTTCACCAAGCGTATTTAACCCAACGTGACAGGGGGTGAGCCCATCGCCGTTATAGGGTTCACACACCTTGCGTTGCGTGGCTCTGAAAAAGAGTCCCATTGGTACACGTCCAGTAGTCGGACTCGAATCTCCGACCTCCCGGTTACAAGTGAAGTATCCGACCAACTGGACCACAGACGCAGCCCGCATTAAAAATATTAAAAATTAAATTATTATTATTAAAAAAATAAAAGTAATTATACATGAATTATTAACATGAAACCCTGTAAGGACACAGCAACACACATGTCCGTCTGTCTACTGAAGGAATTCCAAACACAAACGAAATGAAATTAGACGCAAACCAAATGGTTTGCGTCTACTTTCAGAGTGAGAGCTTCAAAAAACGACGATATGACAACCCTGTCTAAGTAAGTTGTCTAAGGACATTTCTTAGACCTGGCAAGTCACATGTTTTTTTTTATCACTGTGAACAAGCGTTTGATCACCATCCTGCCTGATGTTAAACAGCGATGTGGTCTACGATGGAGCACACTTCAGAAAACCTTTTATTATAACTTACTTATACATGCTACACACATACATGCCTACGTTAAGACAATTGACTAACGAAGAGTCACATGAAATATTCGCATAGAACAAAAAGGACCCAATACTAAACATGCCGATTTTGTAATTTAAGTTTTGTATCTTTTATGTTAAAGTTCAATTTCATAAAAAGACACGTTTCATTTTGTGTCACTTTTGTTCCAACTGTGCAATAAGTAGGAATAAAAAATTAATATATTAACTCAACACTTGTCAACGGAAGATCTAATCTTAAAATGAAGTTGTGGATGCATTGCCTCATCAACCTACCTGTACTGTAACGTTCAAACACAACCAATTACGATGCATTCAAATTTAGTTCTTATGTTCTGCGCAATAGAATCCTAGCGAAGGTCAAACATGGGAAATAGATGCGATGTCAAGAACATAATGGTAAGGAGGTCCTTAAATCAATTGGCAGTGTATAAAGGGGTATCTACTTGAACATCGTCGCGGTTGCCGCGGCGCCTGCGCAGCGCACTGACTCATGACTGGCTGGTATAGTACGGCTAAGTGTAGAAGTTTCGTTTGTATTTGTTTAAATGTTATCCATTGCATACCATTTCTTTTTCTATTTTTTTAAATAAAAATTAAAAAAATAATCTATTTTAGTTTTTATTCCTTCTATATCTACCGTTTGTAACGTCATCAAGAAAAACCGCTTCGCTTTTTGGTCACAGTTTATTGCTGAAAGGAGCGAATAATAAAACACGGTTCTCGGGGGGCGCAGAAAAAACAATAGAAAAACGACCGTAAAAAATATAAAAATATCAATTGCAAAATGAAATGTGAAAATAAAAAAATATAAATAATGCACAAAGAGTCTAAGCCAAGCTGTTGCTCCTCAATAAAAGTATCAATGGACAAATAAAAACAAACAATGTGAACACAAAAATGTAGCCTCAATTATCGAAAGGACACAGATGTAGATAACGACATACAAAACTTACAAGCAAATACCTTCAATATGCCACTGCAAATAGAAGTTCATAATAAAGCGAGAAAGGCAAACGCTTCTTTTAGATGAGCAATGAGGAATTTTCAAACTCCAAAAGTTTCTTATCTAGGTGTCGCTAGTAGATGTCCAGGGGGACTTCTGTCAGTTATATTTTAGTGCGTTTTTTATTATTTGGGTGAGTTATTTAGACTTCAGACACTTTTGTAACATTAGACAAACAATAAAATTACTGTCGCCTTCAATATGGACTGCTTGAAGTTAGTAATTTCGTTGACATTTGTCCCCCTAATACGACTAGCGCCATCTGTTATAACTAGGAGAAATAGGGGCCCTGAAAATTCCCCATTGAAAGGTATCAACATAATTTTGAATTTTGTTCAAATCAAAAAAGGCGAAGAGTTTCTCATCCAAATTACTAAGGTACAATGAACCACGAACCTACTTGGGTAAGTTTTATACTTCGTCTGACTCCAATAGCAGAAAGAGAGAAATTCTACATTTAAAATGCGGTTAATCGTGGATGGGCTGTCATGTAATTTGCTTTTTAATATGAATATACAAAATTCCAGTGTCATGATGTTTGTTCCCAATGAACTATTCACCAAAGCTACCGATATTCACAAAAGTTGGCATTTACGTATAATATATGTAATTTCGTCCAATTTGGGAGATAGGATAGTTTATATTTCGTGACATCCACTGCTGGGCACAGGACACCCTGGAAGTTATACTCATTTTATATTCATATTAATTGTTAAGACAGGATAACGTCTGTCGAGTCCACTAGTATTTTATAATTATTTTCTGAAATGCATCGCTTAAAAGAATGCCTATGAGATTATTGTAATGTATTTTTCGTATTTATGTACTTTTTATGTGATTTTTCTTTTCGATCAAAAAATGAGATAAACGCTTAGTTCTCGTAGTTTTTTTATTGCTCAGTGAACAAACATTTGACCACCATCCTGGTTGATGTTAACCAGCCGATGTGTTCTTCGATGGAGCACACTTGTTCACTAGTTACCGTTTTATTCGTGACTTAAAGACCTCCAGACTATACTGCGCAGGAAACACAGTCGAAAGATTTTAGTTAATGCTAAAGCGCTGCTGTTTCGTATCTCAATTGAAACTCGTTCCAATTTGATATCCAATCACCGGCCTATACTGTCGGTGGGCAATCAGTGGCGCCTATCGGGGATGTTAACATTTACGTAGGCATATGTGTGTTTGGCATCTATGTGGGTAGAAACAGCTGAATGCTCAGATACAATTTCAATAGATCGGAAGGAACATGTGTGTTTTTAGATCATTACTAGCCGAAGGTGGCGTGAAATGTACTCGAAACCGGAGGTCATGTATGAAAAGATGTATAAATGTAGATGAAGCGAAAGGGGTATGTCAGGACCGTGACAAATGGAGATATGTAGTACCTGCCTACCCCTATGGGAGACAGGCGAGAAGTGTATGTATGTATTTTCTGTACATAAACTGTAATTTGAATGGTTAAATAAATCTAGAAAAGCGAGGGTGAATTATAAATAGATTTTTAGTCAATTAAAAGAATGTATACTTATAAAAAAATCCGTTACGTATTTTTGCAAACAACATAAAAATGGTCAAAAATTTACATATATGGTTTGCAAATTAAGTTTTACCTCAAACTAACTTTTATAAAAATATGTTAGGGCGTACTTTTAGTTCATTGCAAACTGTACTATACGACGGAAAACATAACTAGTTGATATTGGAATGTAATAATTTCTCAATTAGATCAGTAGCACTACTACTACTTTAGTCAAAAATAATAGAAATACAATGCGCATCTAAATTATTTCATTTTGGTGTATTTAAAACATAAATGGTCATAATTCCTTTTAATAAATAAAACACAAATTATAAAACAAAAAATATCAACATTTTTTCCATTCATCTGACGATCTAAAGTAACTTGAAGCAAAGTCAAGACTTCAATTACCACCCGCACTGTACCTAACAGGCGCTCAAGTTGCATATTGCCAAATGCATGTGATTTATTACATCGGTCTCCTCGCCTAGCGGGCGACCTAGTCAAACTATAAAAGGGCCTAGTTCACCTCCCAGCCTATAGTCACACTAGCATCACGGGAAGCCGCAGACTTCTATCATGATCAAACTGGTATGTGCTTATTCATTGTTTTAATAAATTTTGCTTTAAACAATATAGAAAGAAAGAAAGAAAAATATTTATTCACGCCGCACACGGCAAAAATAAAAGCATACAAAATAATAAAGACACATTATACACAATTTATAAAACTAAATTATTGCGGCGATGGAAGGGCAGCTGGCTCAGCATGTTGCTGATTTTCAGCAAGTGCCCGGGGTGTGATGCAATATAAATATTAAAAAATTTCGAACAGGTGTGGTGGTGGAGTGGTGGAAACAGAGGGAGGTCTTTTCCCAGCAGTGGGACACGAAAACGGGCTAAAGAAAAAATATTATAATTTTACAACGGCGATGGTCTCACCCAATGTCACATTGGGTCAAATACGCTTGGTGAACCGTGGGGATTTGCTTTAGCGAGTGCCTCTGCCTACCCCGCTTTGGGTTTAAAAGGCGTGATGTTAGCCGGATCACTAGTCACTAGTACAACATAAATTAGTAGATGGCAGTGCCCCCCACGTCAAGCAAGCACCATCCTTTTCTCGTAGGGATTCAGAGCATTTTGATCCCTTTGTAACTTAAATTCAGTTCAACATTTTAAGGGAATTATTTTATAAGTGGACGCCCCGCGATTTCATTCGCGTTGTTTAGTAGTCCTGCATCCCAAATTTCAAGCGTCTAACTTGAGCTGTTTAGATTTTTCATACAAAAGTATTTTCCCGTTAATTCCCGTTTCCGTGGGAATTACTGGAATTCCTTTCTTAGTGCACCCCTACGGTACCTAAGCTATGTCCGTTCCAAATTTCAAGTGTCAAAGTTTAGGCATTTGGGCTGTGCGTTGATATTATGTCAGTCAGTCAGATTTTCCTTTTATATACTTAAATTACCTAACTTATCACCTGTCTTAAAAAAATCCACTATTCGCCCTTGTTTTCATAAAAGAAATCATAAATAATATCAGAAATTGGTACCAATTTCAACAGCCACTTTTTACCTTCCAATGCAATGTTTGTTTGTACGAGCACCTGCTGCTTCGACTCAACTCTCAGAAACTACTAATATTTTATACAAATTGTTTCTGTTCGGAGCTGGTACTAAGAGTAAAGTTTACTATTTTGACTGAGAGCAGGTCGAGGGGGAACGTTTACAGTTGTTTTTCAAATCATACATGACTTTCATGACGTTCACGAGTGGAGACCGCGTCTCGGCAAACGGAGTGTAGGACGCCCTCAGGCAAGGTGGACTGATGATATACGCAAGATGGCTGCCAGAAGCTGGATGCGAGAAGCCGAAAACAGTTCACAGTGGCGTGCAATTGGAGAGGCCTATGTCCAGCAGTGGACAAGTATGGGCTGATGATGATGATGGTCATTAAGCTTTGTGTAAGACCATATTTTAATGAAACGCGCACAGACATTATAACTCTGTAGTAAAATAACAAAGGTAAGCTCGAGCTTGTCTTTGATTCTTTTCGCACCATATACCCCGTGAACGTTTTTTTATTAAGCTTTGTGTTACGCTACTGGATTATGGGAATACTAGCAGACCCAAACGTTGTTTTACCTGTAAAAGTACTCCGAGCAATGGTCTTAGAAACGATGTTGGGCTCGTCAATATGAACAACTTTACTACGGCGACAATGCGGGGAAATGAAAATATTTAGAATCATATAATGAAACTCATCGATTGTTTTAGTTTCTGGTATGCCATTATACCTAATATTTTCCGTTTCATCATCATCATTGTCATCATCAGACCTTATTTGTACACTGCTGGACATAGGCCTCTCCAATTGCACGTCACTGTGTTCTGTGATTTGCCGTTTAGACATTAATTTGTGTACAGCTTGTAGTCTTTTGCCTATTACTTATTACCACTTCACCCGCCGTCAAGAACCTACGGTAGGTAGATTCATTAAAAGGAAGGTTTTTTGAAACAAAAAATTTCCGTATTTTCTAACACAATAATTATATTATATAACATAACTTTATCTTATAACTTTATATATCTTTATATAGGTATAATATAACTTTATCAAGATAAACATCAAGTTTTCTTAGTGTTCTTCATTGGCCTAGTTTCGGGTACCTTAGGCTCCATACACGGATTAGAAGGCCATGATAGTGATTGTCTTCCCTATAAAAAGCACTTTTTTTATTAAATCAATTTTGAAAAAAAAAACACGCCTTTTAAACCGAAAGCGGCGTATACAGAGTCTCTGTCTCAGCCGACGGTACACTAATCGACAGGAGGTGAGACCAACGCCGTTACAGGGTTCCCATACCTTCTGGTGTGCGTGTTTCATCACGATGTTGTCCTTCCATAAATGTGTAGGTGCCAAAAAACCGTCTACAGTCCAGCGATACTCATATTTATTTAACAATGACAATCCCACCACCACTCAAGCCCTACCTGCCTCTCGGCGTACGCGCCATTCTCTGGAGACGTGCGCGTCTACTTGCGCCTGCCTCTTTTCAACGCACACGTTGTCTTGACTCCATACAAATTATCTTTGTCCATCCCTGTTTAGTTGCCAACTCTCCCCTTTCTGGGGCATGACGACCACATTACGGAGACTTCGCGTCGAGTCCTCGTCGCCTCTTCAGTCGTTAACTTCATTTATGACTCGTTCCCTCGACTCGAGCGGTACTCACAATCGAATGTGGTCTACAGGCTTAATTTGTAATGTTCACAGGTAGTACTTCTAGCATTGGTGGCTGTGGCGAGGTGCGGCGTCATAGCACCAGTGGTTCCAGTCGCCCACTCGGTAGTGGCTCACCCAGTCGCCGTGTCTCACGCCAGCTCGGTCATCCACCACCCTGCACCAGTTCGAGTGGTACACGCCGCTCCCATAGTTCATGCCCCGCTGGTACACGCAGCCCCCATCGTACACCATGCCCCGCTGGTTCACGCCGCCCCAATAGTGCCGGTTGTGAGACACGCCCCTCTCATCACGGTACATCATTGAGGACTATGAATAACGCTCTGGATTTGCATGTAATGTGACACTTGATTGATTAATAAATAGTATTTTTTCTTTAGTTTGTAATTATTTATTTATACTGTGAGCCGTATTAGCCGTGGAACCGATGACTGTTGGGGAAAAAGAGTTTTCGAGTGGAGACCGCGTCTCGGCAAACGGAGTGTAGGACGCCCTCAGGCAAGGTAGACTGATGATATACGCAAGATGGCTAGCAGAAGCTGGATGCGAGAAGCCGAAAACAGATCACAGTGGCGTGCAATTGGAGAGGCCTATGTCCAGCAGTGGACAAGTATGGGCTGATGATGATGATGACGATCTTTAGATGAGGAAGAAAGCCCATTTAATTATCATGTCTATGTTTATAATTGTTGTGAATATCTTTAATAAGGGTATTCAGTAGATTTATAAAACAGTGTTTCAGTTCCTATGTTTTTACCTCATCATCATAATCATCAGCCCATATTTGTCCACTGCTGGACATAGGGCTCTCCAATTGCACGCCACTGTGATCTGTTTTCGGCTTCTCGCATACAGCTTCTGTAAGCCATCTTGCGCCACATCAGTCCACCTTGCCTGGGCGGAAGCCACCAGTCAGCCAAAACTATTAAAGCAAAGTAAAGCAATAAACCATTAAGTTTTCCGCCTGACCGTAATAGGTACAGACACAGATAGAAATAATGACATCACACTCACGCCGCTGAAAGTTCAAAACTCTAAAAATAAAAACGAACTCGCAACGAAAGGTCGGAGAACTAATAAAAAATTGAAGTGTCATTAAATCCCAAGCGACGTAGGTATCTGAAGCGTAGACAAGATAAAACGCCTAAGTTAATACCTAGGTTATAAATAAATAATGAATCACCATGACACGTAAACGACTAATGACCTATTAGTGCTCTACGGCCCGAATAAGACCTAATTGCCTGTCGGCCATGCTTGTTTATAGGTATCTTGTTTGTAGGTATAGCACATGGCGAAGTGTATGTTATATAGCGATAATGAGGGATTTTCTTAAAAAAAAAGACGTAGCCACGCCCACTTTTAGTGTCCGTGATGATCAAGATATGAGGTGTCAAAACTGCCAAATATCTGTCAATGATGATTGACATTTTCTTGTTGATATGACATCCAAAGAAAGAAGGATGCCGGGTGGTTGTTGTCGGTGTAAAAAAATGAATGAATTTATCATTTCTTTTATGTTTGTATATGCTGTATGTAAGGTAAAGTTTGTGTATTTACTTACTTTACTCTACTGTATCAGATATTTTATCAGTTTCAGTGTTTGACAAGTAAAAGAAAATAATTCAATACCTACTCAATATCTTTATTGCATTACCATAATGTTATAGTAGATGTTAGAATTCGAACCGGAGACGTTGACTTCTGTTTTTAAAATCATACAAATTACTTTTAGCAAGCTTTGTGTTATACTACTGTTTATCTGTACCTATGTAATAGCACTTATAACGATGAAGAAATAGACTATTTGATTTGTTGAGGGATGTTGGTGTGTATATTGTCACTGCTACTACTAATTTCAACTTCACTCACAGTCAAATTATCATTAGGTAATTCTAAATGCGACATGATGGACTTTAGTTTCTTCACCTATATCAATATTGAATGTATATAATATGTATATTGTTCAACAAATTCTGTGGGAAGTAATGCTAAAGTTTTTATATCCGGTACTGGTTTGAATGTTGGAGATTAATCCAAATCATTTTATGTTTGATCAGCAGCAATTAGATGAAAAGCAGAGCTTGAAGAAGGGCTGTTAAAGTAGTGTGGGAGCTTTTCCAGCAGCAAAACTTGCTGTTATAGTTATTTTCTGTCCCAACCAAAGGAATATAGTTGCAGCATGAGACGTGAGCCTTTTTTTTCTGTCACCTAAAAGGACCAGAATAAGAAGTCTAAGATACTACCTAGACAATTTCTATTGTGACACCTATTTATTATAGGTAACATCTTTTGGTTGAATATTATCTACAGAATATACTTAAGGCAAACAAAAATCTCCTTATAAATATTTACCTTTGACATAATCCAATAGTTTAAAATATTGTGAGCCTAAAAAGGACGTCCTTGGTAATTTTTGGTGGTACTTTCTATCTATCTGAGCTGCTTTTATCCACCTTTGTCTTAAATCATGTTTTATTGGAAAGCAATGAAAAGTTACTTGTTTGGTTGTCAAAGTCAAAGTTGTCCAGCAGCAGTAATCGCACATAAATAAATTTAACACTTTCTACAATCAATTATTTAGCATTTTTCAAGATAAAAAATATGTAAGTTTATGTGTCAGGTTAATAAGTAAGGTTAAGGCAACAGGGTTGATGATTACCTATATGCTCGTATTGATTTAAAACATAATTATTGAGATATCTAAGGCTAAAAAGAAATTGTTTACATTCCACATTACTAATATTGGTAATGAGCTGTGTGGTTGCTTGCATGACCTGGGGGATTCAGTTACATAACCCACAGGGGCACCCTTTTTTTTTATTTAGTGTTAATATCATTTAGTGCCCTTGAGCTGTTCAGACCAGCCAGGGATGTATCCGGCATTTGTTAAATTAGTATTAAGTCATATTTATGTTAAGTACACTTAGCAGTCAGTGGCGTGCACACCATATAGGGAAAAAGACACTGCCTACCTTAGTATTTTGGTTACCCGACCTAATAATAGAGTTATTGCTAGATCCTTTTTGGTCCACGACATAGGCTAACGAAGGTCTTGTGTTTTGTGGGTGAGTAGATAGGTAAGTACCTATATTTCGTATGTACATAGGTGTCAATTCTTGGGGATTACTTTTACTGCCTACCATGTGCACGCCACTGTTAGCAGTAAGGCTTGGCGACTTGAATAGATGCCAGTTTCTTCCCGGTTCTTCTGGCCAGTAAAAGAAATTAATTCGAACTGGGGACGTTTACTTCTGTTTTTAAAGTCATACATGACGTTCATCAAGCTTTGTGTTATGCTACTGTATATCGGTATGTTATAGCACTTGTAACGATGAAATAAAGAAATTTTGACTTTGTGTAAGGTAGGAGTAAGTCTTCTTTAGTTTATCTTTCTGTCAAATCAGTCAGATTGAAAGATTTAAATCAAATCTTCCGGCCACATACATCGGAACAAGATTCAGTATTTGGCTCTAACAACATAACATCTCAACAAGAAAAATAAATAATATTGACGGCTCATATTATCAAACATATTGACACTATTGTCATCTAGGGAGCCGAAAAGGAACCAAAAAAAAATGGCCGCCAAGAAAATCCCTCATAGTGATTGTCATTTTAAGGGAATTGGAGAGGCCTATGTCCAGCAGTGGACATGATGATGATGATGTGGGTTAAGTTTATTTCAAGTTAATCATGGATTGTGCTATTACCATGAACCGTGATGCCTTTTTTTATCATGGGGAAATCCGTTATGGATACACCACCGCTAACGGAGATTACTGCGGGGATAACCCTACGATAAAAAAAATGTACTACTAAACTATGCGAATGAAATCGCGGGGCGTCCACTAGTATAACATAAAGCATTGACAAAATGAAAAATGCTGTCCACTATTATTCTTTGCAATAAAAGATAGACCTCTATCGAAAAAACAATTCTCCTTTGATAAAAAAAAGTTAATATCTACACACATTATTAATCTTCTTTACGACCCAGTTTCAATTTTATAACAAGTCATAGCTTTTTCTCTATTAAACATAGCACTTTCCACATACCATTAAATAAACCATTAGCTTCGACCTTCACAGATGAATTTTCCTCTTGTTAGCAGGCATTGGAAGGTCAACCCTGAGTGGGGGTATACATCAAAATGATCTTGCGATCTTCATAAATAAGAGCACTTTTGACAAATTGGCAAGGAAAGTGCAGCATCAGTATAATAACATTATCATTATTATATTGATATTCCGATTGAATTTGCTGAGGCGTGAAATGATATGTGGTTACGTTAGGATATAAAAGGTGTCTTATAGAAATGGTCTTGTAAAATTTTGACTAGGCAGGAGATGATATGCGCAAGATGGCTGGCATAGGTCTAACCGCCAGTATGTGGAATGACTTGCCGGAGTCTGTGTTTCCTGCGCAGTACAGTTTGGAGGTATCCCAAGTCACTGTGGTAAATGGGTACCTAATGAACAAGTATGCTCCATTGTAGACCACATCGCTGCTTAACATTAGGCAGGGTGGTGATTAAACGCTTCTTCATAGCGATAAAAAGAAAAAAAAAGCTGGATGCGAGAAGCCAAAAACAGATCTCAGTGGCGTGCAATTGGAGAGGCCTATGGCCAGCAGTGGACAAGTATGGGCCGATGATGATGATGATATAAAAAAAAGAAAAATACACTAATAAATGCACTTCACGCCTTTTAATCCCAAAACGGGGTAGGCAGAGGCACTTGATAAAGCAAATGTTCACAATTCACCAAGCGTATTGAACCCAACGTGACAGGGGGTGAGCCCAACGCCGTCATAGGGTTCACACACCTTGTGGTGTGCGGGTTCCATCACGATGTTGTCCTTTACCGTACGAGCGTTGCGTTGCGTACATAGGCTCTGAAAAAGAGTACCATTGGTACACGTCCAGTAGCCGGACTCGAACCTGCCTTGTTACAAGTCAAGTATCTGGTATTTTGCATAAATTACCGTTAAGAGTCAGAGAAATGCGCATAAAACCGTGGATAAAATGTATGTAGGCACCTAATCATTTAAGAAGTTATTGTAAGTAAATATGAGCAAAATAAATGGCGAGTGAAGTTGTATAAATATAAATCTTATTACAACAACACACACATTGCCTTCATCCCATGTTAAGTAGCTAAAGCACTTGTGTTATGGAAATCAGACAACGAGATATATTTACTTATATATTTTTTTTTCATTTATATATATACTTAAATTAATAAAACACCCAGACACGCCCAACAAGTGCCTAAAAACCCTAAGCACCTGTCAGCGGTGGGAATCGAACCCACGACCCTACGGAGCAGAGGCAGACATGCTGACCACTACACCAACGGGCCCGTCACGTATCTGGTATTTTGGAAATGATAATTTTATAATGATAAATGACCGTTAAGAAGCAGAGAAATACGCATAAAACCGTTGATAAAATGTATGTAGGCACCTAATCATATAAGAAGTTATAGTAAGTAAATATGAGCAAGAAAATTGTCCTGTGAAGTTGTCGGTGTAAACCCAAAGTTCACCCCAAAGATTAGAGTGGTGCCTTGTAAGAAAATGTTAGTTTCTCATGGTGTTATCATACTGTATGATTGCATGGATAGATATAGCCATTAAGGGTTCGATAAGTATGAATCATGCTATTGCTAAATTGCTTAAACGCCATATACCTATCAAGCTCGATACTAATGTATCGATTGTAAGGGTGTCAATGTCACTGTAATGCCCGGGTGGCAGGGGATGTCAAATGATAAGCGAGTGTCACGGTTGGAGGTTTAATGGACACTGAAATATTATAACTAATGCAATAAAAATGTAAGTGCATGCAAGCCTAACTCAGCATATTACAAACTAGGTTACACATGCATGCAAAGTCAATGTACTTCGTACATCGACTGTAAACGAAAATGCTACTTATGAGTATCCGACAGAAAACACTGTATTTGCTTATGACAAACAACAACATGGAGATATCTATTTATGTAGGTAGTGTCTCCGAGTTCATGATTACAGACGTGCCTAGATTTCTCCGAAATGTTGTTATTGTTGTTAAAACAAGAGACATTAAAGTTATACATGAACAAACGTATGATGACCTGTGGTTCGTACCAGTATACAAAAGTACAGGTCCAGAATTCATCTGTCGTCATACACAGAAAAGGAACAAGATCACATTTATTTTTAGAGGTATATGTGCAATTGGAGAGGCCTAAGTCCAGCAGTGGACAAATATGGGCCGATGATGATGATGTGCTTAGTTACTCACAGCCATTTAAGGATTATTATTCTTCGCGACAGAATTGTTCACCTCTCAAGACGTCAGTGTTGACGTCAAAGCTGACTTCTTGAGTACCTAATATATTGAAGAAACAGTAAGGTCATGTGATATTGCTACCCCATCGTAAAACCAACGACAGATCAACTTAACGTTATAAAATAGGAAGAAATAGAATCAGCTTCATTATTTCTACATCCTGGACTACCGTCGAAAAATGCATTAAAGTGACAACACGTAATAAATATTGCACAAACACTCATCAAGTTTCTGATGAAGCAAAAATTTGCAACCTGATACTTTCGTCAACAACACAAACATCCCTTAAAAGCCAACAGTAGCAAACTTAACGTGGTCTATCATAAAATTTCACTTTCAAAGAAAAGTATTTGCCCACAACAAAACATATCTTATATTACCACAGAGTACTACCCCTCCATATTTTTTGAGCGTATGCTCTCTGAATCTTTAAATAGACAAATATTCGGATGACATTTTTTCTCTGCTCCACCCTCGTGTTTACAATTTCACCAACCACAATACCAAAGAAGACAATATCGCATCAGACACATCTGCATGGGTTGAGAAAATTATGTCCTGTTTGCATAAATTCTATAGTTTTCTATAGTATCGTATAGGGGTTGACGAACTAAACGACAATGGAATCGAGCAGAGAGAGAAAAAATCGAGACTTAATAAAAAAAAATAGTGAACTTTGTTACACCATCGTGGCGACTTGGAATAACGAATTCGTATGGACTGAGGATGGAACCTTTTTTTAGAGAACAAAGACCTTCTTCAGCTGTGGGAAACGTTGTGTTTGAACTTAAAGCTTAATAGTCCGATGCAAGATATTCGACATTTGGTACTGGTTCTGTTGCAGCAATGTACGATTATTGGGCTTAATTTAAGTGTATGTTACTTAACGTCTTTTATTT
>SJJU01025650.1:0-11527 GCA_012932125.1 Conopomorpha cramerella | reverse complement strand
TAAAAGATTTGACTGTTTGGATTGAATAAGCTCCGAAACTACTTGACCGATATGAAAACTTGAACTAACAAAATCGGCAAGAAACTTTCCTACCTTTAAAATAATGTCAAGCAATCCAATTTCAATCTCATTTTTTTACGTTCGTGATTTGGGTATACGAGTATATGCCAGAAAGATTAATGGGTTTTTCTTTTTTTTTAATTTGGCATAACAAACAGCCACCGTGTTGTCATTGACAAAGTATTTTTGTATTTGTATTTGTATTTTTACGTAGGTAGTTACTCAATAACGGGCACAGATGTGTAAGGATTGCGGTCGCAATATCGCTTAAGGCCTTTAACTCTTAATCGAGCAAATGCTAGTATATTGCCACTTGACCAACACAATATACTTTAAACCTTATTGAATATCTTCACTGGAATAATTTAAAGATTTCAGAAATGTTATCAGAGAATAATCAAATAAGGTATGTAACACTAAAGGACACATACCTATTTAAACAGTAAACAATAATTTCACATTGTACTTAAAAACTAGATTTTATGATAAACATCGCCCGGATTCATGTGATGGAATCGGTTTACAAACGTCAATAGAGTCCAAAATCCATCAGAAACACACCTAACCTTGTCTTATTAAGGGTTAAGAAAAAGGAGAAGTTCAAAATTAAAAATTAGAATGGAACATTTTACAAAGAGCGAAAAGAAAAAATGGGTGTAATATTTTTATCAAATTTTTTTATGCAATAATAAAAACAACAAAAAAAGATTTATTGGGGCGCGGATGGTGAATAACCGCTAGGACCACATAAAAATGGCGCTTTTGTTAAAGGAGTTTCCTCACAATAATTTCCTTTAAATTAAATTTTATTCACTAAGTGATAACTAATTGTTTACATTTTTAAGCGTCTTGTAATTAAATTACGACTTTAAAAAGTATTTATCAGGGGGTATTTCTTAATTTGACCGTATGTAACATTAATAAATAAATAAACATTTTTACACACGGCTACCTGATCCCAAAAACTAGGTAAACCGTTGTATATTGGGCTGCCAGGACTGCCAGGCGACAGATCAACTTACATAATTAAATACTTTTTTAAATACATGAAATAGATAAATAAAACACCCAGACGCACACAATAAATCATTTCACTAAAAACATTATGCCGTGGCGGGAATCGAATCGCGACCGTCGTAGGGCAGATGTGCCGACCACTACATTTATATATATTTATTATGAAAATTGGACGGCACTCTATTTTCACTTATTTCAACAAATCGCTGCGTGTATACAGTGGGCCGGTGCAGTGCATAGGTGTCATTCCTTTTCCTGGAATTCTCTGAGGACAGGAAGGCGTGGCTTGATATTGTACAATCCCTTAGTATAGACGATATTGGTCCAGGTTGCCTTGAGTTTAGAAAGCAACAGAGTGTAAATGTGTTTCAATCAAGAATAAATTGAGATAAGATATACCTACATTTAGTTCATAGTTTTTTTTTCTAATAATATAATTTTGTTCACATTATCGTGGCTCACCTGATTAATTTAAATACACTTCACGCCTTCCCAAAGCGGTATAGGTAGAGGCCCTTGCTAAAGCAAATGCACCATAATTAATTTTACCATAGAACATTCAACCCCCATAACTTTTGAGTGGATGAACCGATATCGATGAAAATATGAACACGCTTCATCAAATCAACTTTCAAACAAAAAAATAATAATTTTAATAGCTTTATTACTTCGAGAGTTATGTTGCCACAGACAGACATGTCAAACTTATACTCCTCTTTTTGCGTGGGGGGTTAAAAAGAGACCCAGTGGTCACACGCACGCCTAGAGCGTCAGGTCTAGAACCCACAAAAATCCTAATTGAACACTAGGTCACATATGATCAAAAATATCAGGTACTTATATTATTGTGCCCAGCAGTCCGGGCATAAGAATAGGACTGAGGTTTTCCCTTGTCTGTCGTAAAAGGCGACTGAAAGGGCGTAGGGGCAGTGGCACGCGAGCGGGGACTTGCGCGCCATTCACGGCCCCTGAGTGGCGACGGCGGTAGCATGGTGACCCTTTAACCGCCGTACGACATCGTGCGCTGGGGGTACGCACCCCCCATTCCGGTGACGGTCCGCGAGGGCCTAGCGCGGCTGGGGCCACCCTTGGACGTAGTGGTTTAGGCTGTTCCGGGGCCCCGGAAATAACGCGGGAGTCGTCACCGTGGGGTTTCAGTGGGTCCCACATAACCCCGCCGCTGCCCGTTAGCGGATAACGGATTTCCCCACGATAAAAAAGGTACTTATATTATTAAAAATAGAGAAATAGATTAATAAACTCTACTATCTATTAGTCTATCTAATGATCAATAAACAGCGTCATTCTTATTCATATTTTATTTTTATCATACTGACGTCGAAGCTAAAAATGTAATAAAGTTATTGAACAGAATATGCTTTGCCTACGTAAATATTTTTGGTTTCTACATCGCGCAATTATTCGTCTATCATACATGACATGCCACAATGACTTGGCATTTTGTACGAGGGTGTACCCTATATTGACTTACCTTACATTGTACAGCTTATTTTGTAATGCGTGGTCGCACAATGTGTTCTGCGTAGGTATCTAACTTCCCACCCTGACTCCATTGTATAGGGTTTGTGTGTAGAATTGTGGTTGCCATGTGTGCCAACTGTACAGTACAGTTTTAAATTTTTAAACAACTGTACAGTTTTAAATTTCGCAAAACATTGTAATTTTCTGTTTCGTCAAAACTCCTATTTGATAAAAATTTTGTTAGCAAAAAAGTAGCTCAGAGGTTACCCGAGCTGAAATAGGTCTGGGCCGGCCAGGTCAACCGAAATTTCAACGGGAACGTTGCGCCAAAAGAACGACGAAACGTGGTTCCCAGCAGATGGAAAGAGACGACGTGGTCGCCCCAGAATGCGTTGGATTCACGGGCTGGTGTGTCATGCCAAGGGATGGTGGAACGCCAGACAAGATCGCATGGCGTGGAAGTTGTCTTGCCACCCACTGGTGCGAAATGGTGGCTCGCAATAGTAAGTACCTGAAGTGGCGAAGCTAGGAGGTAAGCCAATGCTTATTTAATTTTTCTTACTCATTTGAGCTATAATATGTCCCTACGCTACTTAAATTAAGTTGAAAATATTTGTTAATGTGCCTGGCATAAGCTTGTCTTGTACTACCTGGCTTGCCCCCTAGCTTTGCCACTAAGTACCTACATTGAATTTGCGTACGCCTAAGTACGCGTTCAGAAACCTATTTTGTAACACATTATTATGCTCAGAATACTCTGGGACTCTGGAACGCTCGTACGGTGAAGGACAACATCGTGATGAAACCCGCACACCACAAGGTGTGTGTACACTTGTCATGTTGGGTTAAATACGCGCGCCTGAACCTTGCTTAGCAAGTACCTCTGCTTACCCCGCTTTGGGATTTAAGGCGTGAAGTGAACTACTATACACAAAAATACAATAAAATAATACACACTATTGTAATGCAATAATAATACACACCTTAAAAATGTCTACAAAAAAGTCCGGGATGGTGTAAATAATGTGATATTTATGTCTATTTTTTAGGGAAAAGCCACAATAAAAAACCTTTTCTAATTCTTCCTTATGTAACTGCATTGGCCCCGCGCGAAGTCCTGGATTTGTCATCTGAAAAGAATAGTCGGAGAGGAGAAGATTTATGAAAGCATTATAAGGTGGAAAGTATTCAAGTACGCTTGGTAAATATTTCGCTGAACCTTCTCTGGCCAAATTCAGCAGTAAAAAGTATTTTAAAACAGGATATTGCAATCATCTGCACAATGGCCTTTCCATAAAAAGTTTGTGAGTTTTAGACTGCATAATGTATGTGTATCTTTCAGAGAAACCAACCCGTCTACTTTTGTTTAAACGCTGTTTGGATATTTTTAAGAATACTTTATGAAGTCCATGGTAGGGCTCAAGTTAAGCCTATGTTACTTTACGAATGCGTGTTACAAACTAATTTAATTCAAATAACATGATGCTATATTAACTGTTTCGGTACTCTACGATTCCTCGCGCCATCGACATAATTTTCACGAGCTCAAAGGTAGTGCTTTGAATTCGTATGGTTCAGTATAACCAGATTTGTTCTTTGTCTGGCGAGTAACATCGCCAAGTGTTTCAGTTTAAAAGCGGATATACACTTCAAGCAATGTCGTGCACTGGCTTTTACGTCAAGGTAGGCAGTAATCCGCAAGGATTGACGCCTATGTATAGGTAAATTGCTTTTACGAAATATAGGTAGGTCGACCTCTATTATTAGGTCGGCAAGCCAAAATACTAAGGTAGGCAATTTCTTTTTGCCTATATGGTGTGCACGCCACTGAATTCAAGTCTTCTGATCTCAAAGCTAGAGGTAAGACGAGCCACTTGTTAGCAAATGCTTACAGAAATATCACCAAGAGTCTTTAGCATAATGGATGGAACGCTCACACACCTTGCGGTGTGCGGGTTTCATCACGATGTTTTCCTTCACCGTATGAGTATTATGTAGCGTACAAAGGCACTAAAAAAGTTCGTACACGCCTTACACGCGTTACACGAAGCCTCGAACCCACAATCTTCCAATCGTAATCCTGCACTAAACTACTGGGTCACAGACGGTAAGAAAACGGCATATTAATCTATAAGCTATAATGAAAAATGATATTATCCCGTAGGATCTAAAAAAAATGCAACACGTACCGGGAAAAATACGTTATTTTTATATCTATCAAAGTATGTGCGAGGAACAGGAAATTTAGGGCTTTTCCTGTTAGCAAATGATGATTTCAAACATTAATCTTTGAGCTTCCAATTAAGTGAAATGGTGTAAAAAAGTGGAAACATTTATTGCACTCGAAATTGACCCAATATCTAGTAATATCGAATACGTATAGGTAATAGCCATTTATATCAAAATTAATGTCGAAAATAAATCACAGTGGCGTGTAATTGGAGTGGTATAATATGTCCTGCAGATGGTGGACGTCGTTATACTGTCGATTGATTGATTGTCGAAAATGTATTGTAAATATCTGCGCGCACATTTCTGAACGATTGCATCAAATTGTATAAATCTCTTTTCTATAATTTCCTAATAGGTTTGGATTAGGTATTTGTGAACTTTAAACAAACCGACTTCAACTAGTAAATACTAACCCCTTACAAAAAAACGCGTTATCACTTATACAACGGTTATTATAGGTCTACAAGAACAGGTTATTCCGTATTTGACATACAACTGACAAGTGAAGTTGAGCTTTGTGTATCTTCCAAATAGCAATTCTGCCATTATTAGTAAGGCCCTTATGATTTAAGAACATGGTTTACTTGTGGATGACATTGCCAGAATTGAAAAAATCAATAAATGGGACCACATAGGAATTACTAGCTTTCGAACAGAAAAAAAAAGAGTCATTAAAAGTGTACCCAGTCTGAGCTAACAAACAAAATAAAAATACGTAAGTAGTGTAGTTTCTGCACGTCTTGGGGTATGCAAGTTTTCTCGTCAAATTATGTTTAACCGTTCTACATGACCCTGCCTTTCAATTATTTGGTAGATATCTTTTTTACTTAAAGTTTCATCGATTCTGTACCCATAACGGCTTATTAACTGAAAAGATTACTTTGTTCAAAGTTTTTAAGTCGCTTCACAAGGATGTTTTTTTGCTTTAACGACCTTCTTAAGGTGAACCCTCTTAAGGCGTAGAATACTTTTCTAATTCTAATGCTTTTTGTTTGGGCTTTTCCACACATTTTCAATCGGAAAAATTACTTCTAAGTATACCTCTATAGGGTGGATCATTTACAACGGTAAGTATGGGAAAGTTTAAACTATAAGACATACAAAGATCTGTTCTTAGGAACCATGTCGTCGATTTTAAGGAAAACTGCATTCATACACTTAAAAAATAATGTACCTGTGCTCTGCTCGGGAATCGAACCGGGATGTTTTGAAAAAACAAAAACAGACACTTTTTCTATTTAGAGATCGATTCCATAGTTCTTAAGAAATAAATGTTTCTATGAAACTTGATGTCTAAAATGATAACAATGCATTGTTTTCACATACTTTAATTTATTTTAATAGGTGCTGAAAGTGACCCCTGTTTTTTTATTACACTATTCCAACCTTTTTTTAATGAAAGAATGCAGTTTTTTTTTACTAAAGTGGATGACATGGTTTCTAAGAAAAGAACTTCTTATGTCTAAGACTTTCGCATAATGACCGATGTAAATGAGCCTCAAGAACTGACTGAACCGATTCTGTTGAAATTAGAAGAACCGGGAGACTAGACATTTTTTCTGACAAAACGTTACATATATTATATGCGTTACATATTCCTACTCACAGCCGCTACGCCTACGCCTCAACTGCTGAAGCCACATAACCTAGAGAACGAAATATCCTAGATTATTGAGTGCAATACCTACTCCGTGTAATTATATCGAGATCTGACAAGACTAAACAGTTGTTGGACAAAATGAACAATTTTTACATACTAGGAAATGCATCCATATAAAATCTTTTTTATTTTCCTACAATTTCGGCCGAAAAATCAATATTGTAGAGAGATAAACAAAATATTTTTTTTTTATTTTCGTCATGGTAAAAGTTGTTCATATTGATGAGTCAAACAACGTTTCTACGACCACTCTTGTTCGCCGCTGTTACAGTTTATACTAAGTACTGAAACTACGCGAATAAAATCGCGCGGATTCCGTTAGTTTACAATATAGGTAAGTGCTTTGCTTATAATATACGGTGTGGGTAATTGTTTCTCGGTTTTGATTTATTGCGTCTTGATGCGTTTATTATTTGTTGTCGTACCGTTAGATCCAGTACCTATGGGGCATGCGCACCATCTGCGTACAACAGCGAGCTCCCAGAAACGTCACTTTACTGAAAGACTCCGCGCGAATTACACAACCCAAAGGCGGTTGGTGCGCGGGAAATAAAAAGTTCGAAACGTCAAACTCGATAGTGAATGAATAAAAAAAAAACAGATTTAGTGTTTTTTGTGTGTGTGTGCGTGTGTGTGTTTTTAGTAGTCTGTGGTTATTTAGTAGACCGGTTTGAGAAGTTTAGTATTCTACATATCAATGGGTAAGTTTAAAAATACTTTTTTTTTAATATCTCTGTACTTTTAGTGTGTTCTAAGTACTTACCTATGTGTTTTTTATTTGTTTATTTGTTTTGGGGCTTTGCAGGGCCTAATTGTGCCCAGTATAATTATTGATCTATTGTGATCGTCACATAGATACATACATACACTTTACGCTTGTCTCCCAGAGGGGTAGGCAGAGACTACAGATCTCCATTTGTCACGGTCCTGACATACCCCGTTCGCTTCATCTACATTTATACATGACCTCCGGTTTCACGCCACCTTCCGCCAGGACATTTTTTTTTATCACTATGAACAAGCGTTTGATCACCATCCATCATACATCACCAATCTGGTCAATGTATGTCCTTTTGGGGCGACCTCTACTCACCCGGCCCATTACATCACCCATATAATTTTTTTTCGTCAATCGACTTTCATCTACCTGGTTCAACATCTGTATATAAGAGATTTGAGTTAAAGGGATGTTTTCCTCTTGTCTACTCACACCTACACTTAGTTCTCTTATAGGTATTGTATCATGAAAACTGAAAAAGGTCGAAGCAAATTCAGATATAAAGTTCCAGTAATACTGCAAATAAAATGTTTTACAAACTTGAACTCTATGCACTCGCAAAAAGGGCAAATATCACGAAAATGTGGCTCCGGGTTTGTGGCATTTCAGCGAATTTACAGAACACAAGTGTGTAATAAGATATGTAAAAGTTAATTAAGCAGTTCATAGAAAAAAGTACAATATTTTTTTTAGATTACTACATCATGCACACATTTTCACAATTCTGTTGGATTATAAATATTAATGTTTTTTCGTTTTAAATAAAAAAAAAACATCATAATCGTTTCACCCAGTTAAAGGTTCGAGTTAACACGTTCACAGTCTCCAAACAAAGCTAGAAAACTATTACATAATGTCGAGACAGTGAATAATTTACATAAATTACATGTACATAGGTACATGATATTTTTTACATTGTTTTCTCCAATAACAATTCCTAAAACTGTAAACTGCCTGACTCGTACGTCCGCGATAAAGAATAAATCTATTATATAACAAATAATAAAAATCAAAGCCACTTTTCGTTGTCACGGCATAACTCCGGAACGGGTGGACCAATTTCGCTAATTCTTTCCTTGTTGCGCTTATTAATGACAGGTTCTTACGAAAGAAAAAAATTACATCCACTGGGACAGACCACCCTGGAGGTTATACTAATTTTACATTCATATTAATAGTTAAGACAGGACAACGCCTGTCGAGTCCACTAGTACTCAATAGTTGTGAGTCCATTGTGGGCACACGGACTCGGAGCCATGCAACGACATGAGCCCACATTGGCCTCATAGAACTATTAACGTGTTACGACCCGACAAATGTACGAATTGTGTGCCTCCACCTTTTTTCAAGTCGGTTAAAAAAACCTATTATACTACGTGACAAAAAAATATTTCAACATTTTTTCCTGTATCCTGTATAAGACGTTTCTTTGAACCAATTTTCACGGGAATTTGATACTTTTACGAGTGTCGAAGCGGCTTAAACGATTGTTTCTTTCGATCGTGTTGGCTTAGAAGTTTGATTTTTTCAATTTCAGTTGAGGGAAAATGGGTGTTGACAGACAGACAGGGGAGTAACAAAGAAATCCTCTTATATAGGTTCCGGGTATAGTTTTTTCCTTTCAAGGTATAAACAAGCTCGAGCTTACCTTTGTTAATTTGCTCGACGTTTTGATAAACTTCCATTTAGTCGAGGTTCCGAGCTTGAGCTTACCTTTGTGTACCTATGTTTGCGGCGATAAATTCGGACTTTGCGCACGTCATTCAAGTCCCCAAATTAGATTTTGTGGTCGATGTTAACCTCAGAATCCTGTCATTATTGAGAGAGACGGTTTTGAGTCCGTTTATTGCTCGTTAGTGCCTATTATCTAAGCCTAAATTTTTCAGGCTTGAACTTTTTTTTGTATATGCAATGCAGACTTCCCGCAATTCAAATTGTTTCAAAAAATATTGCAGCAAGTTGTTTAAGAGCGGCGTGGCTCCAAGAAAGTCTTAAAAAAGAACACTGTAGTTATTATTTATTATTTTTTCCATACGTAAGTAATTGAATACGATATATTGCGTGGGAGGGTTGAGTATTACCAACTACTGTAAAATAATAACGTTCGATGGACGTAAAGGAGCTTTCCAGAAACACGTTGAAAAGTGGCATTTATTTTAATACTTTTCAGTAGTACGTTAAGTAATTGATTCCCCGATGATGTGGAAAATGCAAGTACGTATTGAGAAAAAGAGAATAAAATAGACTTTTCGGTACAACTAGTTACAAGGCGCCAAAAGATGACACTCTACAAAAACAACAGTTTTTACATATACCTAGGAAAATCTAATATATAAAATTCTCGTGTCACAGTTTTCGTTGCCATACTCCTCCGAAACGGCTTGACCGATTTTTACCAAATTTTATATGCGTATTCAGTAGGTCTGAGAATCGGCTACTATCTATTTTTAAACTTCTACCAGTTGTATTTCTTCCAATACACGGGGTAACTAATTACGGCAAAACAAATGTTTGCCGGGACAGCTAGTAATTTATAAAATACACTTCACGCCTTCTTTTCATAAAGCGGAGAAAAGTTGGCAGTGCCACTTGCTAGGGGGTAATCCCATTGCCGTTATATGGTCAACACTCCTTGTGGTATGCGGGTTTCATCATGATGTCGCCACCATATGAGCGTAGCGTAGCGCTCATTACGTAAGCTCTTAAAAAGATACCCATTGGTAGACAACTAGTACAGCCAGGTCTCAAACACACAACCTCTCGATTGGAGAACTAAGTATCTAAGAACTAGACATAATGATAAAAACACTAATAAGCACGCTGCAGGACCTGTACGAGGGCACAGATAACGCTGTGCGTGTGGCCGAATACTGGTCACATAACATATAGGACACACACGCTGTCGACTCGAAAAGAAGAAGAAGACTAATAAATCTGCCTTCTCGACAGATGGTCTGTACTGTAAATACTGATAGCCCAATAGCCATTAAAAAAAACGGAAAGCGTTTTTTTGTTCTTGCTTGTACCTCAGAAATAACAATACTGTCACCGACCACCCCAGCAAAAGGCGCGCGGAAGCTTTACAATTTCGTCATATTTTACGAAAATAAACGAACTCTGTGAGCGACCTAAAGATAATACGGAACATGGTTGTAAGGTACTAATTTCTATGTGGTGCTAACTAAGACCGCGGCCATCCCGCAGCATAAACAAAGCTTCGTAAACAAAACTCCGTGGCGAAGAAGTTTCGAGTGGAGACCGCGTCTCGGCAAACGGAGTGTAGGACGCCCTCAGGCAAGGTGGACTGATGATATACGCAAGATGGCTGGCAGAAGCTGGATGCGAGAAGCCGAAAACAGATCACGGTGGCGTGCAATTGGAGAGGCCTATATCAGCAGTGGACGAGTATTGGCTGATGATGATGATGATGTTTGAAAAAAAAAAACGTTGAGTTTTTATACGCGAGAGCCAAAATCGCTCGGAATAAAAATTGTTAAAATATTTTCCGTTTTATTGGCTGTAAGGATACTTATACTAGACTAACTACTATAGGTAACTTCAAAGAAAAAATAACCGACTTCCGAAATAACCAGTAAAACATTAAGGGCTTTACTAATAATGGCGGAATAGCTATTTCGAAGATACACTCAGCTCAACTTACTTGTCAGTTGTATGTCAAATACGGAATAACCAGTTCAAGTAGACCTGTAATAACCGTTGTGTAAGTGACAATGTGTTTATTGGTAAGGGGGTAAGAATTGTGCCATTGTCGGAACTGAACCAAATTAAAATAGATCCAAACGGGAAGCACCAGCTTTCTTCAAAAGTTTTCACATAACACATATAAGTAAAATACCAACGAATTGAAAAGGCCCTCCTATTTGTTTTGAACTCTTTTTAAAATGAATTACACGGAACACGCGTCTGTAGCTGAGACATTCTTGACTTAAAGTGCATTTCACGATTTAAGCCTCGCTGTTATGTTGACTTTTACTCAGGGAAAAGCTCACCACCACCCAAGACCTACCTGCCTCTGGGTGTACGGGCCATTCTCTGGGGGCGTGAGTGTATAAGTATACACTTTTGCCTCTTCAACGCACACGTTTTCTTGGCTTGAGAGGAGTGTCGACTCTATCCTTGCCAGCTGTCCTCTTCACTCCTCTATTAAATTATTTCCTATAGACTACAGTTTATTCTAACCATCATCATCATCAGCCCATACTTGTCCACTACTGGACAAGTGCCTCTCCAATTGCACACCTTTGTGATCTGTTTTCGGCTTCTCGTATCCAGCTTCT
>SJJU01025640.1:0-13966 GCA_012932125.1 Conopomorpha cramerella | reverse complement strand
GTAGGCTTTGTAGCCGAGAATCAAACAAATTGGAGAGGCCTATGTCCAGCAGTGGACAATACGGGCTGATGATGATGATACTTATGCCTTGTGGTGACGACGAATATAATATATGCATGTGTTACCACCCCCGCCCAAGTTTTCTCGTCGTGGAGGTCATAAGAGGCGACCGAGGGAATGCTCCAGAGACCGCGCAGCAGCGCTCTCTGTGAATTAAACCACAACACGATCACGGAAATAATTGGACAAGACCCTCGTCCAGCAGTATGAGATTCTAAGGCTACGGCTATTTTTCATACCCTGCCAGTTTCATTTCTTTCAATACATGGAATGCAAAGGCACTATGGTAAAATAAGTTTCTATCAGTAGTAGTAGTATACATAAAATATTTTACGATCAAAAGTCATAACCGGTTAAAACCAGTTTTAACTACAAACATATTGGGTAAAAGTGGTTTATACCAGTTTCCAGTTATGACTGTAACATACTCGTAATATAGTACAAGACAATGCACTCGTTCATATCGTGCTTTATGCAACTGAGTCATTAAAACATAGTGCACACCTTGCATACTTATGTATTACTAGCTGTACCGCGCGGTGTTACTCGCGCATTTTTTTCCGTTCCAGTGGGAATGCGATTAAGTAAAATATAGCCTATGTTACATGGGGAAAATGTAGCTTTCGAGTGCAGAAAGAATTTTTAAAAACGGTCTCGAAGATTTTGAGCCTATTCATTACAAACAAACAAACAAAGTTTTCCTCTCTATAATATTAGTGTAGATGTACCGTGTATTCTTAGATATAAGGTCAAATTTAAAATGTTGGCGAAAATGTAGAATGTCACTCAGTCTATGATAACAAACAACATTCCCCAAGGAACCCTATGTCAATAAGGAAAAATTAGGTATTTTTTACATTTGATAAAAATAATTTATGTTTAATAAAAACACAAAACAAAGAATACAATAACAGTAAATTGCAAATTAAAAAAAAACCCGATTTTAATTTTCGTTTCGTTCCCTTTCATTTGATACCCCTCTTGAACATTATTTGTATAAAGTCGACTTTTTTTCCCCACTTTCACCCCTCATAACTTTTGATCAAATTATCCAATTTTCATTTAATAAACCGATTCTAAATATACGTGTCGTGCTCTTTCATTTAATACCTCACTTGGACATATTTATTAAAGTTAAATATTTCTTCCCCACTTTCAACCCCCCTAACTTTTGAATGGGTGAACAGATATCGATCAAGTATAGCTAAGAACACTCTCGATTAAATCACCTTTCAAATAAAAAAAAACTCAGTAAAAATCGGCTCATTCGTTTAGGAGCTACGATGCCACACAGATACGCACGTCGAACTATATGCCGTATAGTCGCCTCACTCACTCTACTAACTCAGGGAAGAGACTGGGTTAAGAACAGACACATACGTCGAACTTATAACACCCCGTCTTTTTGCGTCGGGGGTTAAAAAAAGATATGAACAATAAATATTGAACGCCGATCCACCATTTTTTTTTTCTTGAAGGAGATATCCGTTTTGGATGCTCAGGGAAGAGACTGGGTTATATCGGACTCTCACTGACTGAAACCCGTCGGCTGTGGGTGTCGGGTGACTCCGGGATCTCCTAAGAACGCACCGTTGTCACCCTCGCACTGCGTCCTTCAGGACTCGCCTTAGATTTGGGAAACCATTCTTTGCCACTCATCTGGGGGACAGCACCGGACCAAACCACGCTGCCGCTCCCCGGCATGGATTGTCCGGGCCCCTGCTCGAACAACCTACGACTCCCAGTCCCCCGTATATTCGCCTTTTACGACAGGTGCGTCGTAGACCTATTCGTTGTCCGGGTTCCGGGGTCCAAGTTAGGTCATGTAACCTGTGTTAAGGAGTCAAAAGTCAAAATTTCTTTATTTCATCGTTATAAGTGCCATGATATACAGTAGCATAACACAAAGCTCGATGAACGTCATTTATGACTTTAAAAACAAAAGTAGTCGTCCCCGGTTCGAATTAATTTCTTTTACTGGCCAGAATAACCGGGAAGAAACTGGCATCTTTTCAAATCGCCAGGGCTTACTGCTAAGTATATTTAACATAAATATGATTCAATACTTAACATACATATGATTTCATCATCATCATCATCATCATCAGCCCATACCTGTCCACTGCTGGACATAGGCCTCTCCAATTGCACGCCACTGTGATCTGTTTTCGGCTTCCCGCATCCAGCTTCCGCCAGCCATCTTGCGTATATCATCAGTCCACCTTGCCTGAGGGCGTCCTACACTCGTTTGCCGAGACGCGGTCTCCACTCGAGAACTCGTTTTCCCCAACGGTCATCGGTTCTACAGCAAATATGGCCGGCCCACTGCCACTTCAGCTTGCTAAAACGATGAGCTATGTCGATGACTTTGGTTCTCTGTCGATCACTTCATTTCTGATTCGATCCTTCAGAGAAACGCCGAGCATAGCCCTTTCCATAGCACGCTGTGCGACTTTGAACTTGTGGGCCAGCCGTGCCGTCAGTGTCCACGTCTCAGCTCCGTATGTCATTACAGGTAGGACACACTGATTGAAGACTTTTGTCTTCAAGCACTGTGGGATCGCTGATGTTAAGACTCGACGTAACTTCCCAAATGCTGCCCAACCCAGCTGAATTCTTCTGTTTGCCTCGTCCTCGAAGTTTTTTCTACCCAACTGCAATGTCTACCCAAGGTATACATATTTTTGAACAACTTCGAGAACGGTGCCGTGTACTGAAATCGGTTCCGGTAGAACATGGTCATTGAACATGACCTTGGTTTTATCCAAGTTCATCCGTAGGCCGATCCGTAGAGAAGAATCAGCTAGGTCATTCAAAATCAGTTGAAGGTCCTGCAGCGTTTCTGCCATGATGACGATGTCGTCTGCAAATCGCAAATGAGAGATGTGCTCGCCATTGATGTTGATGCCACGTCCTCTCCAATGCAGCGTCTTGAACATCCTCCATTGCATTTGTGAGCAATTTCGGGGAAATAACATCCCCTTGTCTCACTCCTCGATGCAATGGTATGGGACGTGTCTGCTGATTTGTACTTGGACGGACATGGTGGCAGCCTCGTAGAGGCATCTTATCACTTGGATGTATCGCCAGTCAACTTGGCAACGCTGCAAGACTCCAGAACGGACCAGATCTCAACCGAGTCAAAGGCCTTCTCATAGTCCACGAATGCCAGACACATGGGCAGATTATATTCTTCAGTTTTTTCTATGATCTGCCGCACTGTGTGGATGTGGTCTATGGTGCCATAACCGCTCCGAAATCCAGCCTGCTCCGGAGGTTGAAATCCGTCGAGTCTTCGCGCAAGACGGTTTGTGATCACTCTTGAGAACAGCTTGTAGACGTGGCTTAGAAGAGAAATGGGTCGATAGTTCTTCAACAGGGTTTTGTCTCCCTTTTTTAAGAACAGGACGACCACCACTTCTACTCCACGCCTCCGGAGTTCTCCCTTCGAACAGGACAGCGTTAAAAAGCTTTTGGAGCTCCCTCAATATCGGTTTCCCTCCAGCCTTTAATAGTTCGGTTGTAACGCCATCCTCTCCTGGAGCTTTTCCGTTTTTGAGCTGTCTAAGAGCGATCTCCATTTCGCCAGTACTGACTTCTGGCAGGTCTTCGGTGGAGTGGCGTGTCAATGTGGCTCTAGAGTCCCCATTTCGGGATCAGGGCGAGATGCATGCGATGCGTACAACCGGCCATAGAAGTCTTCAACCTCCGAAAGGACCGACGGCTTCGAAGTGACGACTTCTCCACTTGCTGTGGTCAATTTCGCAAGGTGGCTTCTTCCAAGAGATTGTACGAACACTTTTGACCCCCGATTCTGCTCAAACGCTCTTTCTATTGAAAGAGTATTGTAGCGTCGGAGGTCGTGCCGCACGTGCTTACTAATCTCTTGGTTTAGAGCCCGCCTTGCGGTCGAAGTGACGGGCGGATTTTCACGTCGTTCCTTCATCAGCCGTAAAGTCTCCCCCGAAAGCTTTGACTTACTGCCCTTACGCTGCATTTCACAAAATCTCGTACCCTCTTCCCTGAGGACCCGAGTCACATTTTCGAGGTTCTTGTTCACGGCTGCTGTGGTTTCCACGGCAACGAACCGGTTCTCCAAACTTAGCTGGAAAGCTTCGGATCCCATTATGGTTTTGAGCATGGTTGGTTGGAGCCTGGCTTTCATCAGACGGACACGTTCAGCCTTAAGGTTGATATTCAGAGAGCCCCTGACTAGTCGGTGATCGCTACCGGTATTGAACCTGTTGATCACAGAGACGTCTCTGAATATGTGCTTTTTGTTCGTCATGATGAAATCGATCTCATTTTTTAGTCATAGTATCGGGGCTTTGCCAGGTCCACTTCCTTTGGGGCTTTTTCTTAAACCATGAGTTCATCAGAAATAGCCCCTCTCGTTCGAGGAAGTTTACTAGCATTTGCCCCCTATGATTCCTTGTTCCAAATCCATGGAATCCTACTGCCGATTCGTTGCAATTCTGTACTCCCACTTTAGCGTTAAAGTCCCCCATAACAACGCTGTAATGCGTCTTAGTAGTGGAGTGGAGGGCCCTCGATATATCATCGAACAGGTTTTCCACCTCATCGTCCGGGTGTGTCGAGGTCGGTGCATACACTTGTACCACTTTGAGACTATACCTCTCGGTAAGTTTTATGACAAGGTATGCTACCCTGTTGGACACACTAGACACTTCCACAACGTGGTTACACAGGGACTTATTCACAAGAAACCCAACGCCGCCTTGGGATTGTTGGTCTCCCTCGCGGAAGTACATTAGGTGGCCCGATTTGAGGGTAATGGTGTCCTCTCCCTCTCTTCGGACTTCGCTTAGCCCCAAAATGTGCCACCCAATTTTCCCAAGTTCCCCCTCGAGTTGCGCCAGATGCGAGTCAAGCCGTAGCGTGCGTCCGTTGTACGTCGCCAGGGTCATTTGTTTGTGGTGGCCTCCCATAACCCGGAGATTCTTCGCACCCCCTGCTCCGCCGTTACCGTGGTCGCCACCGTGACCAGGAATAGCGGAGCCGCCGGGGACTGGGGGCCGTGGCCTTTTTGTGCTCATTGTTTGGAGGTAAATGCCCATAATCGCCACGCTGGGCAGGCGGGTTGGCGATCGCAGTGGTGTGGTGGTTTAACTCACAGGGAGCCCTGCTGCCCGTCCTCTGGAGGGTTCCCTCGGTCGTCTCTTACGACCCCCATAGCGGGAAAAGTTTGGCTGGGGTGGTGACACATGTATTCTATTCGCCGTCAACCACACGGCTTACATACATATGATTTAAAACTAATTTAACAAATGCTTGATGGCGGAATACATCCCTGACTGAACAAATCAGCCTATCGGTTCCTAAGTTTGTATGAAGGGTTAATTTTTGTATATAATAGTTAATGCGCAGTAAAACGGTTGTGGTTAGACTCTGATATAAATGGTAAACGCGGGGTTAAGCCGTGTCTTACTTTCCTCAAACCACGGGTATCTCCGGTGTCCCTTAATTTTAACAAACATAAAAAGGAAATACCGCCAATATGAGAACCTCGCCTTTTTTATGTTGTTTAAATAATTCCCGCCTATTTAAAAAAAACACAAAGACTTCCGCTTGGCATTTCCCAAAAATACACTATATATTTTACAGTTATCAGTATTGCTCAGCAACGCTCGTACGGTGAAGGACAACATCGTGATGAAACCCGCACACCACAAGGTGTGTGAACCCTATAACGGCGATGGGTTCACCCCGTCACGTTGGGTTAAATACGCTCGGTGAACCGTGGGCATTTGCTTTACCAAGTGCCTCTCTCTGCCTACCCCGCTTTGGGATTAAAAGGCGTGAAGTGTATATGTATTTTTTTTATCAGTATTTAGGGGTAAAACAGCGAGGCGCGGCTAAATAAACGGGCAAATTACTCCCGTTATTGGCTTTACGTTAGATTCTAAATGTAGGTACTTCTTAAAGTGCTGAATGAGTTTTCAACTTCAGAAATTATGTTAATTTTAAATTAACTTTCACAAAGTAACGTTCAATCCATACTAAAACGAAACGCTCCGTTTGAACAGTTATTTACGTCGTCAGAAGTAAAAGAGTGAATCTAATTTGATAGCGTCTGTGGTCCAGTAGAGCGTCTGTGGTCCAGTTGGTCGGATACTTGACTTGTAACCGGGAGGTCCCGGGTTCGAGTCCGGCTACTGGACGTGTACCAATGGGACTTTTTCAGAGCCTATGTACGCAACGCAACGCTCGTACGGTGAAGGACAACATCGTGATGAAACCCGCACACCACCAGGTGTGTGAACCCTCTAACGGCGATGGGCTCACCCCCTGTCACGTTGGGTTAAATACGCTTGGTGAACCGTGGTACTTGCTTTAGCAAGTGCCTCTGCCTACCCCTCTTTGGGATTAAAGGCGTGAAGTGTATTTATTTATTTTTTTATGGATTGGTCTTCTACCTAATTCCCCATGCCTGTATCAATTACTTATCATTACATTTTGAATAAATTGTGAATGGATTCAGTTTTTGTAAAATATATTCTTGATTGCAATCTTCTAAAATGTACTTGATCCCTAGACACTTCTGATGTGTGTATTTATTTAATTCAAACATACACTTCACGCCTGTCTCTCAGAGAGGTAGGCAGAGACTACTGATCTCCATTTGTCACGGTACATCTTTTCATACACGCTCTAAGAGACATACTTTATTTTGTGTGTGAAAAATCACTCAAAATATAAACAAAAAAGGGTTGTGGGTTCATTCGAGGGTTAAACATAAACAATGTGAACGTAACGAGGTTGAAAATGTTGCTATGTATTACATGATCATCTCATGAGTAAATTCAATAATAAAATATGTAAATTCACGAATATTATTAAAGCCTTTGAAATTAGGCGCTCTTGTTGGTGGATATCGCATGTGATTAGCGAATTCTAAGGCCTGTGTAACTGTACTAATAGACATTAAGGTTTATTTTTCACTTGTCGCAACATAATAATTCTGCCTTATTGATGTTTATATATGATATATTCATGTATCCGATATATATAATATGAAATGTTTGAGTATGTATCTCTTCACTATTAAACTTATCTGTGACACACCACAACACTATTTTCATGTCTACTTTTTTATATATGTATTTGTTTACTTTTTAGTCGTTTCGATTCCCGGTTGATACTAGCAAAGTCTTAAAAGCGTATTAATGCAGTTTTGTTGCTTTTTTAAAATAAAGGAATTTTTCCTTTCAGTAATGAGCTAACTAAAGGATTTAAAGCAGTTCCCGTCCAGGGCCCATAACTTTTTTCCACCCTGCATATTATTTTAATATTATATGGGCGTTAATGTGATGTCTAATATTTATACTCGTATAATATTTAAGTATGCATGATACTCTCTCTCAGAGCGATGATAGAATACCAGTTCATGTCACAGGAAACTGTGACAACATGCATTCTGTGGTATCCTGCTACAATTATATATTTCAGTTGGTCGGATAATTGACTTGTAGACGCGACGAGGACCCGACGCGAAGTCTCCGTAATTGTGGTCGTCATACCCCAGAATGGGGATAGTTGACAACATAACAGGGATGACAAAGATATGGAGATTTGTATGGAGTTGTGGGTTAGCAGATGCAGGTAAACACTTTGGATCGTTTATGTACAATATATTCACAAATAAGTTATATACAGACATTAAATGAAATCAGAAAAGGATGGACAGCACAAATACAAAAAACAGATAGTAAAGGAGAATGTCAAATGAGTGTTGATTTTTACAATAATGGTTGTCATGAAGATGAAGTACGAATTTGTATGTGGAATGGAATATGTACAGACATGGACATCAAAAGGTATAGTCAAGGAATTCGTTACAGAGTCCAGAAAACGTATGCGTTAAAAAGAAGCAGGCGCAAGTAGACGCTCACGTCTCCAGAGAATGACCAGTACGCCGAGAGGCAGGTAGGGCCTGGGTGGTGGTGGGCTTGTCCCTGAAATAATTGACTTGTAACCGGGAGGTCGCGGGTTCGTGTCCGGCTACTGGACGTTTACCAATGGGACTCTTTTGCAGAGCCTATGTACTCAAGCCACTGCTTGTACGGTGAAGGACAACATCGTGATGAAAACCGCACACCACTAGATGTGTGAACCCTATAACGGCGATGGGCTCACCCCCTGTTAAGTGGCATTTGCATTTCCACTGACCGGACGGCACGGCACCGGACAGAAACGGATTTTTGAATCTTCAAACAAAAATGTATCTTATAATACGATGTTCAAAGTATATTATTCCGCCGGATGCGGCCGGCTCCGTCGGTATTCCGCGGCACGACGCATGCGGTCGCCGTCCTCGATGTAAAATAGACTTTAAACATCGTATATAACATACATTTTTGTTTGAAGATTCAAAAATCCGTTTCTGTCCGGTGCCGTGCCATCCGGTCAGTGGAAATACACCTTAAGGCGTGAAGTTTTTTATCTTATTGTGTGTGTTTTATTTGTTTATCGAGAATAAAGTTATGTATATGTTTTCTTGATACAGGAAGTGTTGTGGACATCAAAACTGATAGAGCACTTTTTTATAGACGTCGTAACTCAACTTTCAATCGGCAGACGGAAGTATTCTCTACTGACACTCTTTGATATCCTAGTTTAGGGCCATGTGACCTCAGTATGCGAAATGTCCCTAGATAACAATATTGTTAGTTAGTTAGTTGTTAGTGTAGATAATATTATCTAAGTATATTATTCTAAAGAGGAAAAGATTTGTATCTTCGTAGAAGATTTGTTATTCGAAATAAAAAAAATATTTTTTTCTTTTGTACCTATTTATTTGTTTGATTTTATTGTGTTTATCTCAGAAAATAGTACCTACTGTTTCTTTTGTTACCTTATTACTGTGTTATCCAACGTCTTACTTACATAAGTTTTTATAATTTTGTGCTCAATCTGCGTTTGACGAATAAATACCTTTTCTTTCTTTCAGAATCAAAAACTACAACACGGATTGCGATAATTCTTTCACGAATGCTAAATTATCCCTGAGTACCTACTTACCAGTGGCGTGCTCACCATATCGGCAAAAAGACACTGCCTACTTTAGTATTTTGGCTTCCCGACCTAATAATAGAGTTATTGCTAGATCTCTTTTGTTGTACTCACGACATAGACTAGCCGAAGGTCCTGTGTTTTGTAAGTGAGTGGATAGGTAGGTGCCAATATTTCATAAAGACAAGTTACCTATACACAGGTGTCAATCCTTGGGGATTACTGCCTACCTTGTCATAAAATCCATTGCACGCCACTGCTGCGTACCACATACTACGCTGAAATTCCCAAAGGAACGGTAACGTCGCGGTGACGCGCACAACTAGTTTTCATATATTTTTCAAAGAACTGTACAATTGAATGTTACTTTTCTTTTAAAATACCTACAAATACGAATCGATTCACATGATCGATAAGATAATGAAAAATAAGTAGGTACTTGTGCCATCGATGATATGAAGGATTATCAGATAACAACACTAGTATTTTTAGAAACATAATGGCGAAAATCAATTTTCGTGTTGTAAATTGAGATTGGAAATCAGTGCTCTTTACTAAAATAATAATGCAATTTTACTGTAGTAGAAAATTTTGTAGTTACTTATTATGTCAATTGAAATAGATATAATATAAACTATATTAAAACTAGCCCGGTACGTGCTTCGCTACGCAATGAATTCATTTGTGACAAACAATGTGATAAATGAAGAACCGCTCGACCGATTTTGTGCAAACTTCACATAAAACTGGAGTAAATAGAATAGAGCGCAAACATTTGGTTTGGATAGGAGAGCCCGTTCTTCAGTTATGAAATTGCATAGAAAAGTGGCATAGATTATAAAATTCTTAAATAAATCTGTATATATAGAACTCACTATCCTATGTACGCAACGCAACGCTCGTACGGTGAAGGACAACATCGTGATGAAACCCGCACACCACAAAGTGCGTGAACCCTATAACGGCGATGGGTTCACCCCCTGTCACGTTGGGTTAAATACGCTTGGTGAACCGTGGGTTTTTAGCTTTAGCAAGTGCCTCTGCCTACCCCTCTTTGGGATTAAAGGCGTGAAGTGTATTTTTTTTATTTTAAACTCAAGGTCCTGACTGATTCATTCATCACTGACTCATCAACGCCCAGCCCAAACCCTTGACCCTAGAAAATGTTAATGTTGCAGAGGGGTTCCTTTTGTGACGTTTACGTGAGATAGGAAATTATTTTTCAAAATTTATTCCCTAAGGTAGTAAAGGGAGTGGTCGAAATTTAAATGAGAGAAAAACGTTAATATTTGAGTTATGGTTCTAAAACGAGGTAAAAAATAAAAATGAATACACTACACGCCTTTTAATCCCAAAGCGGGGTAGACAGAGGCACTTGCAAAAGCAAATGCCCACAGTTCACCAAACGTGACAGGGGGTGAACCCATCCCTGTTATAGCGTTCACACACCTTGTAGTGTGCGGGTCTCATCACGATGTTGGCTTGCGTACATGGGCTCTGACAAAGAGTCTGGTACTCGTCCAGTAGCCGGACTCGAACCCGCGACCTCCCGGTTTCAAGTCAAGTATCCGACCAACTGGACCACAGAACTTGGTGGTATTTTGGTATTTTTATATAAATTAATATTGAAACTGCTCGAATGAAATCACGATGCGTCCACTAGTACAAAGTAATGAGAACGGCATACACAGAATGCCTAGACACTTTTGATGTGTGTATATAAAGCAATGGATTCAAAAAACAGAATAAATACGCTGATTTAATCTCAACCGAACTTTATGCATAATACTACAATACATATTTTTAAACTATGTTTGCACGACCCATCGTTTGTCTCCTGAATTGTTGCAGATTAACATTTTTTATGTTAAGCAATTGTATAAAACCATTTCGTATATCGAAATTAATATTTCGTGTTTTGAAATAATTATTTTTTTAAAGACACGCACTCTGACATTATAACCGTCTTAAACTATTGATTTTTAAATAAAGTCTGATTTATTTAGTAGTACGACCACATATTTTTTTTAACACATAGAACAAGCGTTTGACCACCTTTCTGCCTGATGTTAAGCAGCGATATGGTCTACGATGGAACACACGATTTTTGTTCGGGAAATCCTGTCCCTAGGACGACGGTCATAGGTTCGATTCCCGTTACACACATAACGCTTCTGGTAACTTTTTGTAACCAAGTCTGCTATACTCTCGGAGCGGTAAACGATGTGCGTCGCTGTTTTACTACGGACGACAGTGAAATGACAGTAACTAAACCAGCAATGTACATCGTTTGCCGCTACGATACTATAGCCATGCAACTACCATAGTGTATTAGACTTAGGCCCCTGGTAATGTGTGAAATGTATTGGAATATAATTTTTTGACGTATGACAAAAAAAGATGTGTGGTTTTACGAAGCAACGGTAAAAGTGAAACTCCCTACTCCGCGGCCGACCGTCACGCGACGTCCAACACACAGACGAAAAAGTTTGAAAAGATGTAATAAAAGTTTCACTTTTAAAATAACATTATTTTCGTATGGAGGAAGATCTTTCGTCGCGCTGTAAAAAGTTTGCATCCAATACCACAGGCAAGTAGCTCGGCCCCAAATCTGTCAACACGGCTTTTGTACGACAATCGAGCGTTTGTGAGAAATGTCAATCGAGCAGTTTACACGGGGAGAAATATTGAAAATTGCTTAGTATATTTTTTTATCATTAAGAACAAGCGTTTGACCACCATCCTGCGTGATGTGAAGCAGCGGTACGGTCTAAGATGGAGCACAGTTGTTCATTAGGTACCTATTCACCCGCGATTTGAAGACCTTTAGACTGTACTAGGAAACACAGACTCCGGCAAGTCATTCCACATCCTAGCGGTTCGCACTATGAAAGTGTAAACAAACGTTGCAAGACTTGTATGGATAAACTCGCCTATCAAAACTCGGAATATGATTTTCACATGCGAGGCTTTTGCGTAATCTTTTGTATAAACGTAGTATGGGGAAACTTTTCAGACGATATTTCTCTTTTTGAGCTCGCCAGGCGATTTCCGCCTTTCGTGCGTTTGAGAAACTCTCCTAATGACCCTCAGACTCCTTGCAGCAAAGAAAAAATATCGCATGATTTATGTTTCCCACGTAAATCTACCGTTTGTCAAACACTAATTTGTCCGTCAACAACCGAACAAGGGAAGAAGTTTCTCTAAATAATGGACTTAGAGTTCTGGATGGAATAAAGTAATTTTGTATAAAATTTTATTCATACCTCCGCCATTGTGCTCGGTAATTATTCAACCTGCTGAAAAATAACGCAAACCTCCAGTGTGCTCTCATTGAATTTTTAGGGTTCCGTGTGATTTCTCTCGGGTTTTTGCTATACCTATACATAACACACAAGTACCTACTTAAATCTTCTCCTTTGCTATGCACCTACGTCGTCATTTAAGAAGCAAATTCTGACACATTGATATATCAGTGATCAATTTTAGAATGGAGATAACTGACGACCAAATATATGGCGATGACATTTTGTGTCTCAGCGTTGAACGTCCTATTCCTTCTTAGTTATTTTTCATGAACTAATAGAGTGGTGACTTTTTTGTTCATGAATCGAAGACGGAACAGTTCGATTATGCACATAATCTTTCTGCATGAAGAAAAGATGGATGGTACACATCACAACCATAAATCGATTCGAAAATAAATCGCTTCTTGCCAGTAGTTTTCAAGACTAGACAAAGCATGTCAATTGGCCTGTCAGAATTTGCTTCTTTGATAATCCCGACTAAACATACTGAAAACCCTTTTGTGGTCTCGTCCTGTCTGACGACGTGATGACACTAAACAATCTTTTGTTTTTTATTAAAATGTTTCCGAAATTGTTGAATAATTTAAAACGTTAAAACATATAGTGATTGTTACAGCTATGGACTAGAGCAATTTGCAACTTGAACTATGACCGAAAGAAATAAGAACTATATTCCTGGAAAGAAACTGCCTAGTTTCGTTTATTACTATAGCATAATCTATAGCATTTACCCTTCATAGACTACACTCACGCTATGTAATCCTAAAGCTGGCTAAACAGGTAATAATTTCTGTTAACTGAGTTACTTCTATCCTGTCAAATGGATTACAATGGACTGAGGTAAAGGATCGAACACACCTTGAAAGTCCCTTAGGTCCGCTTCTCTTTGTATCATGTATTTGAAAAGTAACTTATTCCTACGATGATATTCCTGAAAACTTTTTATAATACTACCTACGGAACCTTACCCATTAGGCAAATCGCACTTCACAAGTTCATCTGAAAGGAGCATTTTTCTAGGCCGGGGAAACCTTTGTGACCGCTATGATGCCTTTTGCATTGTATTTTTCTCTCGATTTTTAAAAGAGTTCTTTTTTTTTTGTTCATTGCTTTCTTTAAGAGGAAAAACTGTTATCTTCGCTCTTGAGCTTCGATATCCGTTCGTTTTTAAAGTTGCCCAGATAATGCGGATTTTTTTTCATGTCGTTTATTTGACAGACTTTTGTTCCCACTCTGTTGACTCATTGACAGATCTCTCATTCTTCTAGCTCTATCCAATAGAGGATTTAGTCCCTCAATGCCGACTCTCCCCACAAGGACTACATATTAAACTTTTCGCAAAACTTGTCTCGCTATGCAAATATTTTTAAATTTACTTACAGGAGATCACTGAATGCCGACTTTTTGATTTATTGTTAATCCTTACAAAGAATAATAAAGTTGTCATATTGACTATTTGACATTGGAAACAAATGAAGAATAGGCTTTGACCGATTGTTGGCAATAGTCGGCATTTAGTGATCTCTAGGAAGCTAATTTGACAATGTTGGCATAGCGGGACAAGT
>SJJU01025629.1:0-10767 GCA_012932125.1 Conopomorpha cramerella | reverse complement strand
TGTATCGGAACCATAGTCACCCTACACCCTACTGTTGGTTCTCAGGATCATCCCGGCGCACTATTTGCTAGTTTGACGGCGCAGAAAGAACGATCTCTGTTTGGACTGTCGGATTTCATTAATGTGTGAAAATGCTTACAAGGAGAAATGAACGGTTAAATAAGTATTTATTCACTGTAACCTAAGGGTCATTAGTATGCTTTTTTTTATTTTTGGAGAGATAGTCTTTTGATCCAGAGTTGATATGATGCTTGTAATCTTACCGAAAGGTGAGGGATGAATTTCCAGTGTAGTTATTATACGTTCATATTAGGTACTTAATTTTGGTTAGCTATTATTATAAATCAAATGAAAAACCATAATTCCGTATGCGGTGAGCAGTGTTTGACTTTGGAGATATGCCTCTTTTAAGTCACTTTTAACCTCTCAAATGGGGCTTACAAGAACATTATATATAAAAACATATATATAATATATAAATATACATATAAATCATCATCATCAGCCACATGGCATCCGCTGTTGGATGAGGGCTTTCCCCAATGATTTCCGTGACCGTTTGGGGGAAAATACCATTAATAGCCATGCTTGGCAGGCGGGTTGGCGATCACAGTAGTGTCGTGGTTTAACTCATAAAGAGTGCTGCAGCCCGTTCTCCGGAGAGTTCCCTCGGTCGCTTCTTACGCGTACCCACGATGGGAAAAGTTAGGCTGGGGTGGTGACACATGTATTCTATTCGCTGTCACCACACGTACAAATATACATATAAGCGAAAAGATGACTGGCAGAAGCTGGATGCGAGAAGCCGAAAACAGATCACAGTGGCATGCAATTGGAGAGGCCTATGTCCAGCAGTGGACAAGTATTAGGGTAGTAGTAGGGTAAGTAAGTAGTATCGATAATAGGTTGCCAGCCCAAGGCCCATAATAACTTTCGTATATCGGATATTCCTTAGGTAGTCTTGCGTAGTGCTGGAAGGAACATAATTATCGATAACATTCACTGAAACGCCTCCTCCTAAGATATCATACCAATATTTTTTTCAAAGGAATATAACTTTCAAACACGGAATCGTAATTGATATCCTTCATACCACTTTCCTGTAGCAGTGCCAAGGAAAATGCCAACGAGAAAACTCGCGAAGAAAGAAGCGCCACCTAGCCCATGAATGAGGAAACAAAACACACTCATAAAGTTACGCCGGCTAGGTAGGTATGTTGACAAAGGGGCTCCAATATTGTCCTCACACTGTGACTTCATAAGCTATACAAAATAGCCGTTATTTTAAACGATTCACAGTTATAAATAACACTTATAAACAGTTCACTTAACGTTGGTTTCCACGCTCAAGTCTCAGTGGCTCCCCCTGGCGCTTACTTTTAGGTTATTGCGCGAAATAACTGCTGCAGGACGTAACGTCCTTATCTTGTACGAATAAAAAAAGAAATGTGCCGTTTTAATGTCGCCCCTTACTTGTTGTGTATTGGTTGCTTTAGGGATGGGAAAGGGGGAATATAAATACATTTACACCTTTTTTAATCCTAAAGTGGGGTAGATTACACTTGCTAAGCGAATGTCTACAGTTCATCAAGTACATTTAAATCGATGTTATAAGTAGTGCTAAATTATTTATTCAAGAGTGAAATATTGCGATGAGCGAAATATAAATAAACGATGTTATAAGTGGTGCTAAATTATTTATTGAAGAGTGAAATATTCTGGCATTCCAAATGTTCCTTAGATGTCTTTTAACGCCGTTTATTGAAAGGTACACACTTCACGCCTTCCCAAAGCAGGGTAGGCAGAGGCACTTGTTAAGCATATGCTCACGGTTGACTAAGTGTATTTAACCCAACGTGATAGAGGCTGAGCCCATCGCCGTTATTACTTTCACACACCTTGTGGTGTGCCAGTTTCATCACGATGTTGTCCTTCACCGTAGGAGCGTTGCGTTGCGTACATAGTCTCTGAAAAAAGAGTCCCATTGGTACTCGTACTGAAGCCGTACTCGGCCGCGACCTAACCTGGACCCGATTGTAAGTTCAGTATCCGACCAACTGGACCACAGACGCTTCGTCTAAAAGATACATTTATAAAATATCAAATCAAATCTTTATTAGAATTTTCACTTAAATGCTAAGGGTTAACAATGACCTCCACTGATATAAATATTACTTACTATACATACATAAAATATAATATACGTGAAGTATATGTAATATGTAGTATGGGCTGATGATGATGATGATATGTAATATGCGTCTGTGGCTTTGTGGGGATTGTAGGACCGCCTGCACTAGACGTTTCTGGGTTTCGTTCGAGTCTGTTTTTCAGGGCCCTACGTACCTAAATATAAATGTCACTGACCTCTGTCCCTGTAACCTTGAACGACCGTAATATACTAGGTGGCTTCTAGAACGAGGGTCGCAAGTTTCCGCCTTAGGTTGAGTGCCTCTGGGTGTTTTATCTATCTGTGTGTACGTATTTGAAAGTAACTAAGTAACTAACTAATATCAGTTTTGGTAGGTTATCCCAGTTTGGAGTCAAATGATAGCCAAAGCCTCGGTTACAAAGCCTAGAGCATCGCCGCAAAGTTGCGAGCCTATCTGTCTTCTATCGGGTGCATTGCGGAGAATTTGCTACGGAGTTGCATCTAGTACCTCCATCGCGACCTTTTACAATTTGAAGAACGGCAAAACGTCATCCATACTAGGTGGATATAACATTTACGCGAGCCAAACGGTTTGCTTCTACTTTCATAGTGTGAACCGCCAGATACAAGTGTGCTCCATCGTAGATAACATCGCTGCTTAACCTCAAGCAGGATGCTGGTCAAACGCTTGTTCACTGTGTTTTAAAAAAAGTAAAGGATAAAATTTTAAAGGACAAAATGTGTACGGCCTTTAAAATTTTACACGTTCTATTTCTTTTTTGTTCTTTGTCATTCAAAATTAGTGAAGTGCTTTTTATGTTGGTCTTTAAATCGAATCGTAGTCAGTCGTTCGATATATTTTATGTCCGTTATTGGTCTGTAAAATATATTGTTCCTTACAATTTTATCTTTCGTAAGAAGGTAGTTACTTATCTAAATATATCAGAACTAATAGAAAATATTTATTTAATATAAATCGATAAAACACAAAATTCGAATGAGAAAAAGTCGATTGTTTGTGAGCAAACATGCTAACAAACATCACTATCAATCACCTCAGTACACCTGTCAAAATGGGCTTCTTACAGCGCGCGGATATGATATGATAAATAATACAGGTATGAAACGTATCGAAAATTGTTTCCAATACGTTTATACGTTCGACACCATGCCATTCACGCTCCGGCGAAAATAGTTGCCTAAAATTGTCTCTAAACTACACAAAGCTTAAATTGTAAGAGCTACTGCATAGCTCTAGATATTGTGTTACTGAACATTGCTATGGAAATTCGGAGCACTATTTTCATTGAATGGAAAATTACCAGTTACAGATCAATCTGCATTGAAACGTGGTTTAAAATGATTTTTGTGTGTGCATAGTGCATTTCCTGGCACTTTCGGTATTATGAACAATATGCAGTGCAGGGAAAATCGTTATTAACATTTAATTTTTGTATGAATGTACTTCTGTTTTTCCTTAGACAAAATATGCTATTCTATAGACAAATCTATATAGACGAGACCTAGATTACCTTGTGGTCAAATTAATTAATAACTTTAAAAAATATACACTTTACCTACATACATACTTTCTATTGGATATCTTCGTCCTCCTTTCTCTTAGTTGTTCCTTTTTTGCTGTCCAAGGTTATGTCAAAGTACCTAACAGGTGATACTACCATTGTGCATTCATTTTGTGGAATGCAATAAACTGAAATTTAAATTGAAATCCGCATTATTGGAGAAAATGCAGCTAGCATGATTATGTTTAATACAATTCATAGGCATTAATAGGCAAAAATCAAGTTAGACCAGAACCAAACTAAACAACGTGTTACACTCAATAAGGCTCCCAACACTAAAACCGCCACCTTCAAAATGAACGTTTTCAATACTTCAATCCGCTATCGTGAACAACCTGTTATAAATAGCAATTGAACCAAATCGTTATTCCCAACTCGCTACGCGAAATAACTGTATCCGAAAAAGCTATAAAGCAACATTAGCTTCGATTCTGTATTAGAAATTTATGCTGCCAGAGATATGGTTTAATAAACCAGGGTCTACAGGGTGTATTTTGGATACACCTGGAAATTCGGATCGCGCAATATGCTAGCCGTCCGCGGACTGTTGCAATACATAAATATTAAATGAACTTCCGAAATCCTCGGTGAATATTCTCTGAACTGACCAGTCGAGAGTGGAGAGTGATGTCGTCTGTAAAAACAATAGCATTCGGGCATGGGCATGCTTTTGTTTTTACAGACGATATCAAATTGGAATTTAAATGATCCTATAATAGAACGGTAGCGACGTAAAGTAACTATAACGTAATAGATGAGAGAGAGTGTGGTCCGGAACGGGTAAAGTTCACAACAAAATAATAATAAATAAATATAACGGAACAAAACAGGGATAATACGGAATGCTTTTGGTTTTATAGACGACATCAAATTGAAATTTAAATGACCCTATAATAAAACGGTAGCAACGTCACTGTAACGTTATAGATGTGTGGGCCTGAATGGGCAGAGTTGGCAACAGAATAGGGATAGATAAATATCATTTGTATGGAATGAAGAAAACGTTGAAAAAAGGCAGACACATGTAGACGCGCACGCCCCCATGGTATCACTAAGAGGCTGTACATTTTTTGGTAGACACTAGATTACGGCAATAATCATTTATATACTCCCCGCCAATTGGAAACGAACCGCGATCTCTTGACCACTTTTACAAGTGATCTATTGACATGCAATAATGCTGTAAAGATATATACGCATTTCTGTCATATATGTATCTGTTTTAAACATTGAGAAATATCATACTTTGTATAAGAAGTGCGAAAAAATCATCAGTCTGAATGGTCATGAAATATTCCCTATTATGGAATGTTTTGTTGAATTCTACTATACTTCCTTGTGTAACTGTAGGTGTACTGTTACTACTCTGTGTATGTATGTGTATGTTAAACACTGCGAGATAAGTGGCTTTCAGTGCCCACGATATATGTACATATAAAAGTTCTGGCTACGGGCTAATACCTATTGCTTTTTACTCATTTTACTGAATACTTATCCCACACGTAAATATATTTAATGGTGTTTTAGTTCAAGTAACGTTGGCCGGTTATGTTGTTTGGCATGTACGGGGTGTGTGTTTTCATTTATTATGTTTTTGTTATACAGGCTGCTCCGAGATTTAGGTTTCCTCGCAATATGTGGGTTTTTGTGTTTGGCGTAACGCCTACACGCGCTGGTTGCTGATTAATATTATGAATTTCATGACGTTTAGTACGTGACACAGCCTGTAGGGTAAATCAATTTGGATGAATAGGATATTTCATGTGACATGTGAATCGATTCTAATTATCCAATATACGAATATTAGAACGCGTTCTTCAATGACACTCGAACTTAAATTACGATATTTGAATGGGGTTTGAAAAGTCTTATGACAGCGCCACACATTGGACCGTAACTTAGGTACCATTTCAAATCTATCACGCAAAAGCAAAACTTACCAATGTGTGGAGCCCGTATTAACTACAGCGTTAATGAATGGCGGATGTTTGTTGCTCTTTAATGTGAAAATGACTGACCTGATTTTAATGAAACTCTACAATATTTCAGCATGTACATTGTAATATTCCGAACTTTCCACTGTTATGGGATTCATCATAAGCCACATGACTTCCACTGTTGGACGAGGGCATCCCCCCAACGATATTCATGATCATTATGGAAATGATTATGCGAATATAGATAAATATCACACAAAAGAATTACCTGTTGAAAAAAATGTACTATAATCTTGTACGTTGTAGTGGTTTTCTATTTATCGCTCCTTCCCTTCGCAAGGAAACTTTTCAACTTACCCTATATTTTTTCACGAAACGGCCATCTATTTCGCGCCTTTTGTATTCAAAAGGAGAGAAAAAAAAGGTCGGAAAACTTCGCGAAACTCCTCAGCGATCCCTGTTTTCAATACATTCCTTTTGTTTCAGGCCTTTCATAAAAGTAATTCCAAAGTTGTGAATGACCGGAAAGTTTTCACTGAAAACAGGCCCGATGGATGGCTTCGAAGGATTTAACAAATCGTTTCTTGCGGGGTTATTGTTTTAGTTCTTTTTTTTTTTTGCAAATCGTTCTTGCAAATATTGCAGGATCACTTGACACTTTAAACAGAAGTTTAACCTTTTCGCTGACACATTCCGCCTGTCGACGTGATTACAATAAAACTTAATAAAAAAAATACACTTCACGCCTTTTAATCCCAAAGTGGGGTAGGCAGAGGCACTTGCTAAAGCAAATGCCCACGGTTCACCAAGCGTATTTAACCCAACGTGACAGGGGGTGAGCCCATCGCCGTTATAGGGTACACACACCTTGTGGTGTGCGGGTTTCATCACGATGTTTTCCATCACCGTACGAGCGTTGCGTTGCGTACATAGGCTCTGAAAAAGAGTCCCATTGGTACACGTCCAGTAGCCGGACTCGAACCCGCGACCTCCCGGTTACAAGTCAAGTATCCGACCAACTAAACCACAGACGCTATCAAGTCAATAAAACTTCAGTTGTGTTGAGTCGACTCTCAGTGAAAGTGTTAATTGTCTTAAGACTGCGCAGTATCGTCTGTAAGTCTTCAAGTCATGAATCTTCGAGTTAATGTATTAATTATACAGGGTGGGGCCCACAACACGGGCCGAAAATCCAAACATAAGCATTTAAGATTGTCAGCAATCACGTAGAAGTGGTCAAAAGTTTTCAAAATGATAGTAATGATAGCCAAGTACGAGACGCACTCGCGCAACGAGGGTTCAGTACAGACCTGTGGAAGTTTAAGGTTTTATACTATTTCTCCGTATTTAATTTTATAAATCAATTACATACTTCATGCCAAATTAAATTTGCTGTTGCATAATTATTATACTTGTCCTTTTTCTTTTTCTCTGTGTTTCTGTATAAAACAGATATCGACACACGCAATATTTACTTATTGTATAAATAAACATAATTTTCATTTCAGATTTGAAGACTTTGAGTCAATAGGGAAGAAAACGCGAACCTGGATGTAGAGGGCGCTTCGTACGCTTGACCCATATGAACCAATGAAAGTGAGGCAATATGTCACATGAACTTATACTGACAATCGATTAACCAATCGTGTTGTTTTGGGCCAAGCTATACTAGCGCCATCTTAATATATAAAAATCCAGTGTCATGATGTTTGTTCGCAATGAACTCTTCACCAAGGCTACCACCGATATTCACAAAAGTTGGCATTTATATGTAATTTCGTCCAATTTGAGTGATAGGATAGTTTATATTTCGTGACGTCCACTGCTGGGCATAGGCCACCCTGGAGGTTATACTAATTTTATATTCATATTAATAGTTAAGACAGGACAACGCCTGTCGAGTCCACTAGTTAGTTCATAAGTTTCCTTCCTCGTTGGAAGCATCGTAGGTTTTAGACACACACACACACACACACACATCACATCATGACGGTGGGACGAGCACCATTACCTACTCCATCCCAGTCAGTCGTCAAGTGTCTGTGCCTACCCTCTTTCCGTATTAAAAGGCTTTAATATGAATGTATTTAATTTTTCTACGTGCGTCGTACCTAAGTAAAAGTAAGTTAGAAAACTTTCTCACGCGTTATTACTTAAGTAGGTAATTAGCCATTTAGATACTTAACTAACTTTGTGATTCTTACGAAGACCTTATATACTGTGGCATAGATGCTATTATCCCTTGAATTTTGCACCGACGAAACTACTCTACGGTTTAATCTGCACACACATTCTATCTAACGACTTTGTAACTAAAATACATGAGAGTGTTTATTCTTAATTCCAGCCGCGTAGTTTAGATGTACTGGAGCGAAGGTTGCGTCACTGCACAGCGTGAAAATAGCACACGGACGTACATTTTCATAGTGGCTTGAAGAAAGATAATTAAGTTCATTCACCCTCTCTCCACCCCCCAATAATAAACTCGCTGTGACTTATACAAAGGTTTATTACAGGCAATGACATATCAACATCATTATCAGCCCACACTTGGCCATTGCTGGACCTTCTCCAATTGTACGCCACTGTGATCTGTTTTCGACTTCTCGCATCCAGCTTCTACCATGACATCTACAGGTCGATCAATAAGAGCTGGAATCTTATTCATTAGCCGTAGAACCGATGACCGTTGGGGAAAACGAGTTCTCGAGTGGAGACCGCGTCTCGGCAAACGGAGTGTGGGAAGGTGGGCAAGGTGGGCTGTGGCTTATGGCTTAGTGACACGCATAAAAACCATACTATATTAGTCAAGTTGCATTAGTTCGAGTACTGTGAACGTAATTTTTTAACATTAACTTAATGTCGTTAGTTACAACTTTATATTTACATTTTGCATGTGGTGTTCATCTATAATTAGTTGTACATTTTAATTTGTGTATTAACCCTTAACTGCATGATTTTTTTTTGTCTGAATAAAACCCTATCCTTCTTAAATTATGTGGTCAGCATCATGGGAAGAAAAATAAAAGTGGTCTAAAGTCAAAACTGCGTTCATACGTATTAGTTGTATCTTTGATAATAATTTAGAATGAAAAATCTATAGATGGGACGGCTAGAAAAGAAAATTATACTGATGTAGTATTACATCACTATGCAGCTGAGGGTTAACATCATTATATTATGTAAGCATTAATGGAACCTCCATGGGTGAACCAAATAAATAAATAAATAGACACTACACAAGCGCATCATATCAATGTGTTAAGATGCCAGCTCTTAACAATCGATCTTGTAAAAGTAATATTCTTCACGTTATGTGACAAGGACTTAATATGAACAGTATTATTTTTTTCGTTTTTGACATAGGGTTCCTTGGGGAAAGTTGTTTAAAACCATGGGCTGAGTGACCTTCTCGAGTTTTGCTATTGTTTTTAATGGGGAATTTTCTTTGACGTTTTTCTGACAGATTTTCGGGCAGAGAATTGTCATTGCTGTCATTTTTGGTTTGAAATGTTTGACAGTAATGATAGTTCTCGTAGTAGCCCGAAAATCTGTTCCCCATTAAACGTTGTACCTATATGTAGAACTAGTGGACGCCCCGCGATTTCATTCGCTTAGTTTAGTAGTACATGCATCCCGAATTTCAAGCGTCTAACTTGAGCCGTTTAGATTTTTCATACAAAATAATTTTCCCGTTTATTCCTGTTCCCGTGGGAATTTCAGGAGTTCCCTTCTTAGTGCACCCCTAAGGTACTTAAGCTACATCTGTTCCAAATTTCAAGTGCCTACGTTTAGCCGTTTGGGCTGTGCGTTGATATGTCAGTCAGACAGCTTTTCCTTTTATATATTAAAGAAGATTATTTTATACAATAAAACGAAAATTTCATATTTGCACACTGTTAATAAATACTACTATCGTAGATATATTTTTTTGCATTTATATTTTTTCTAATTAAAAAAATACACTTCAATCCTATTAATCCCACAGCGGGGTAGACAGAGGCACTTGCTAAAGCAAATGCCCACGGTTCTCCAAGCGTTTTTAACCCAACGTGACAGGGGGTGAACCCATCGCCGTTATTTTCACCAACAAGATATTGTCGTTCACCGTACAAGCGTTGCGTTGCGTAAATAGTCTGAAAAAGAGTGCCATAGGTACACGTCCAGTAGCCGGACTCGAACACACTCGACTCGACAGTTACAAGGATCCGAACAACTGGACTAAAGATTTTTCTAGTCCATAAAGATAAATGTAGGATGTAAAGTGTATAAACATAACGTCAAGCCTGTTTTCCAAAGCGGTATCAAAACTAAATTATTGAAAACTAAAATCAGACGAAGCTATGCCTCGCTCGGATACAAAGAGGGAGAATTCCAGGGATAATAGTCCCCCCCCCCCCCTTTTAGAAGTTCGAAGCCGAAATTACTAGCCAAAATAGCTGAGGATGTGTTTGATATGATATATGATAATTACGAGATATATTTAGAGAACAAGGTGAGATCGAGAGACGCTTCCTTATTGATTAATTTTTTTCCTTTCATTCATTTTCTATTGACGCAGAATCATCATCATCAGCCTATATTTGTCCACTGTTGGACACAGGCCTCTCAATTTGCACGTCACTATGAATTGTTTCCAGCTTCTCGCATACAGTTTCTGAGCCAGCCACCCTGCGCAAATCTTCAGTCCACCTTTCCTGAGGACGTCCTACACTCAGTTTACCGAGACGCGATCTCCACTCGAGAACTCTTTTACGTAACGGTCGTCTACTGCTAATATCGCCGGCCCACTGCCACTTCAGCTTGCTAATGCGATGAGATGTTAAAGTATGGGATCTATTTTCATGATTGTTTACGGCGGTATAATCATGGAGTATATTTCTATATCAGTCTCTCTTGTTCTAAGCCTCTCTAGTGGCGAAAAGAGCCACCACATCCTTAGAAAAAAAATATACGAAAATTATAATAGCGCGGAAAACTAATACGAAATCAATATTATTCGTTAAGACAGGACAACAACTGTCGGGTCCGCTTTTACAATAACTTTCATAAAAAAAACTGATTTCAAACAGTAAACAATTATGACCTACATACA
>SJJU01025621.1:0-10003 GCA_012932125.1 Conopomorpha cramerella | reverse complement strand
AAAATAAGTCGGATTTTCCTCCCTGACGCTGTAACTTCAGAACGCACGAACCGATTTCCACGGTTTTGCATTCGTTGGAAAGGTCTCAGGCTCCGTAAGGTTTATAGCAAAGAAAATTTAAGAAAATTTTCAACAGAAAATCGGGAAAACGAAACGAAGCCATCTGGTGGCGAAACGGAGTTCGCCGTGTTTGCTAATCATATACTAAAATTTTTGATGTTCGTTGTCTCGCTAAACTCGAGAACGGACGGACCGATTGGCAACATTTTGGTCTGGATTACGTGGGAAGATCCAAGGAAGGCTTTATATGTTTCGTCCAAATACACGGGTACAAAGGCGACTTCCTATGGCCAAAACAAATGTTTGCGGAACAACTTCAGTATATATACATATGGTGTATATATTTTTATCGTGAAATGAATATAAAATAAGCAGTCACTTGTGTAGTGTGTTACACTGTACAATTCACGACTTTTAATCCCAAAACGGAGTAGGCAGAGGCACTTGCTAAGCAAACATTGTTAGTTCTTTAGTTAGTGAATAAATATAAAATATAATACATCATTATTTCAGTGCGTGTTTCTTTAAGATAAGTGTAGTATGTTATTTTTCATCTTTCCAATTAGTGTAAACACTATGCCGAAGGATTTATATATATGTATACTCAGGGCTATGATGTTGATGGAGTGCAACAGACAAGCCAGTCTCGTTATCCTCACTATAATAGATAAGTTCATTTCTATTCTTGTCGGTGCCCTATTCCCGGCTGTACACAAATTATGCTCAGGAAATACGGCATAATATTTTTTCATTGTTTAAAGAAACGCCCACTGACATTATATTAATACACACGTCAAAAGTGTCTAGGGATCAAGTACATTTTAGAAGATTGCAATCAAGAATATATTTTACAAAAACTGTATCCATTCATCATTTATTCAAAATGTCGTGATAAGTCATTGATACAGGCATGGGGAATTAGGTAGACCAATACAGAAGAAGATGCAAAGAAAAGACACATTATGTGTTAGTATAGAATAATATAATAAACATTCAAAAATTATTACAAACTAGCAAACCCGGCGAACTCCGTTTCGCCACCAGATGGGTTCGTTTCGTTTACCCGCTTTTCTGTTCAATTTTTTCCTGAATTTTCTTTGCTATAAACCTCACGGAGCCCGAGACCTTTCCAACGAATGCAAAACCGTGGAAATCGGTTCGTGCGTTCTGGAGTTATAGCGTCAGGGAGGAAAACCCGACTTATTTTTATATAGTATATTTGTATTCACTACACATTCCGTCAAAAATTTTCGATTGACAGCCAGAGAATTACCTCACAAATTCGCTATTTTCGTATAATGTTAAGACACATTTTCCCGTGGCAACGGCCCGGAATAGCCCACGGTCTAGCTGGCTCTAAAGTTAGCTGCAGGACTTCTCGTCAGGAATGGCATCCTTACGCCTCCGCGGCTCGCAATTAGAGCCCGCATGCTTAACGAGATTCAACTCCATGCATATTCTATATAATGAAATAATAACTATTTGCCGTTGTTGCTCTAATGAGGAGTTTGACCCGCATCCTCGCTAACATATATCCTGTACTAGTGGACCCGACAGACGTTGTTCTGTCTTTATTATTAATATGAATTTAAAATTAGTATAACCTTCCAGGTTAATCAGTATTTTGTACCCTTACCATTTTCATTAGAGTCCATGTATGTATGTAATATCTTAGCATACAATTAAATCAAATCAAATCTTTATTAAAATCTTCACTTAAATGCTAAGGGTTAACAATTACCTCCACTGTAGGTAGTCCTGAGTTGTGGGGTCCTTCTATGCTTCACATTGTAGTCTTTTGGTGGTGCAATCTGGTAAAATTTGCGATTCATTTTTATATTATAGAAGATAGAAGAAGACTAGCGGATTCGGCAAACATTGTCTTGCCAATATATATTTTGGTAAATAACCAAAAATAATCCTATTAAAAAGTAGCCAATGTCCTTTCTCAACGTCTAAACTATCTGTGTGATTTGGTCGAAATAGGTTCAGTTGTTTTGGCGTGAAAACGAGAGAGACAGAGTTACTTTCGCGTTGATACTATTAGTATGGATATACCATTTTTCACGGATGAAGAGCCCTGATTTTTTTTTACATTTCCGCACTAACGCATATTTTTTTATAGATCAAACTCAACATTAATTAAAAAAATGACACGCTAAATATAATATAGCCAGATCTAAAATCAAATCAATAAGATTCATCTTATCACTTATTGCATTTACTCTTAGACCAAAGCTCCACTCTTTCCTAATAAGTATTCCATGCGTTTACAATGAAAGTCTTCCAATACGTATATGGTATCAATGGAATTTCCACGGCGCAGGCCACGTTCGATACTCTCGCGTGCAAGGACTCGCGCAATGCAATTAGTTCCAGTGAGCTCGGCATGTGGACGCAGCTTCCTTTCAATTACGACCAGTTTACTATATCTACACCGAGCTCTATACAGATCTATGCAACGAAGATATCATGGGAATAATCACAAATAGGAAATTAAATACTTTTTTTTAACGATACGCGCACATACATACATACACTTCACGCCTGTCTCCCAGAGGGGTAGGCAGAGACTACAGATCTCCATTTGTCACGATCCTGACATAACCCTTTCGCTTCATCTACATTCATACATCTTTTCATACATGACCTCCGGTTTCGAGTACTTTTCACGCCACCACACGCGCATCACACGCGCACAGACATTATAACTCAATATTGTTCACAGTGCAGTGTTGCAGTTTGTATGCAATACTGAAACTACGCGAATGAAATCGCGGGCGTCCAGTAGTAATAAAATAATTATGATGTATATGATAAGAGAGTTTCGAAACTAGCTGTACATCAGAATAGTTCATCTGACAATTTCGCTTAAAAGGAAACAGCACAAATAATTATTGCTTCGCCCTTAAGTGCAAACACAGGGGAGAGAACGTGACCCGCAAACGCTCCGTCTTGAATGCCAAGCGTGTATAATGTCCCATGATCTTTGAAGGTCCGGAGATCCTATCGGCCACTCTCTCCGACCTTCATAGCAAATTATGTATTGTTCATCAAATAGCGGCCCAGGTCGTAAGGTGGCGTTTCGCTTGGACTCCGTTACGGACGCGGTTACATTGTAAAAAGATAATATTGTTTGTTAATACGAGCGTAAGTACACAACGAGCAATATTTCCAGGCAATGTTGTTTCGAGACATAATTGGCAAGTATCTACTAAGAAAGTTTTCCTTTAGTACCTATTGTAAATTAAGCACATGTTATCTATCTATCTTCTATGTATATAAAAATGAATTGATGTTCGTTAGTCTCGCTAAAACTCGAAAACGGCTGGACCGATTCCACAAACTCTTGAATTACACGTGGGAGTCCAAGGAAGGTTTAAAATATTTCTTCCAATACACGGGTTATAATTTAAAAAAAATAGGTAAGCTTAATTATATGGTGTATTAGGAGCATGCACATAAATTGAAAATATTTAAACAAATACACATTCATTTCTCACTTATCTTTTCTGAACATCGCTGCTTAATATCAGACAGGATTGTGGTCAAACGGTTGTTACAGTGTTTAAAAAAATACCAATATTACTATTATTTAATATTTTAATAAAAATAATAAATTCACTTCACGCCTTTTAATCCCAAAGCGGGACAGGCAGAGGCACTTGCTATAAAGCAAATGCCCATGGTTCACCGAGCATATTTAGCCCAACGTGACAGGGAGTGAGCCCATCGCCGTTATAGGGCGTTATAGGTTTTTCATCGATAGTTACTTCTGTAAATAATATTTCCTGGTACAGTGCATAAATATTTCAACAAATTGAACACTGTAATAATACTTTAGTATTAAGTCCACCTATTGTAATTTTAGTGCAATATATTTATATATGTAAAATATTTCACATTTAATATTTTTATGCAGATATTTAAAATATATTTTGTATTTTACGTGGGCAATATATTTATATATATAAATATTCAGCATTCTAATATTTTTTTATTGCACTAAAATTAAATAGGTGGCACTTACATACTAAACGTATTATTCAATATTCAGATTGTTTAAGATATTTATGCACTGTAACCAGGAAAATCTTTATCTTAAACGAGAATTCTTGTATAGTATATATATATATATATATAATTGGAATCTCGGAAACGGCTGCACCGATTTCATGAAATTTGGTATGTAGAGGGATTTGGGGGCGATAAATCGATCTAGCTAGGTTTATTTTTTAGAAAACATCTTTCCAACCGTGTTTTCGGGCATGAAAAATGAATATTAAGCAAACAACGTTTGCTGGGTCAGCTAGTATTATTTACAGAAGTAACTATCGATGAAAAATACATACAAAAAAACATTTGCTCGGTCTATTCCAAGGCACTTTATCAACAACTCTATACGAGTGACTGAACTTCATTGCTCGGATAACCATCGGAAATTGCAATCACATGTTTCGCTGCAGACACGTATGCTAACCATATTAAATACAGTCTCTTGGTCGCCTACAATATTGTTCAAGGTATATTAACTGTTTAGTGTAAAAGTCCGTGATTATAGAAAGTTCATTATTAGAATCCCGTTTACGGCATATCGCATGCGTGTATGCAGATATAACGTTACGTTGATCTGACATTTAAGCCTTGGGCACACCAAACGCCCAACGAAACAACCAAATTTTCTCTTCTATTATTTTGTATAGAGATGTTTTCTTGTAAAATGCGTCGGAAAGGAGTTATTATCAAAAAACTGCTTTTAGGCGCCATTTTTGCAATATGGCGGCGCGAGCGGCAAAGATACGAAGTGGCAAAGGAAAAATTCGGTAAGAGCACATCAAAGTCTATAAAATTACCAATTTTTCCAAAACTTTCCAGGTAAAAATAACAAATGACCGTACAAGTGTTAAAGAAAGAAAAATCAGTTGTTAGATATCTATAAAACTGTACTCAATACTTACGAAAATGCAGTACAAATAATTAACTTTAGTAATCATAATATCTTTCGATACAGTTTAACCGCAATCTAGAACAATGGTCAGGCTTTGGGGTTAGTGTATCTATTCGCTTTTCAACAACGACAATAGTGTCTAACAGTTGAAATAGTTTCTATTGAAATAACACAAGTAAATGTGTGTAGTGAACTCATAATATGGTATGTATGTTTAAGCAAGTCAGTGACTTATTTGTTCAAGTATGTCAACTTTGTTACTATTACCAAAACGTATCTTGATTTTAGGAAAGAATAAATAGTCCCAGTGACTTGCCACTGTTATCTTTGAAAAGTTGTTTATTAAATGCTAGTTGTAATAAAATATTTTTACATACATACATACACTTCACGCCTGTCTCCCAGAGGGGTAGGCACAGACTACAGATCTCCATTTGTCACGGTCTTGACATACCCCCTTCGCTTCATCTACATTCATACTACATCTTTTCATACATGACCTCCGGTTTCGAGTACTTTTCACGCCACATTTTTATTTTATTGTTATTGTTGTTATAAGACTATACTATACCGCTTTTCACAACCAGATAGCGTACTAGTCAAATTAGATTTAAAAATACCCTGCTTCACATCTCCCCTATGGCAGAGTAACGTCTGCTAGGCGGGTATGTATGTCTCATTTATTCTATCGTTATCCCAAATATTGTAGAGAAAAAAATGTACTATCGAAATAATTTTGTTCAATGGCGTCATGTTCTATTAGTATAAGTGGTAGTCGCCCTATTAAATAGGTTCGGATAATCAACTATTCTATACTTATTATAGATAACTTAAAGAAAAAAGAACCGACTTCAACCAGTAACATTGTACATATATGTGGTTTTCTCTTAGATGCCATTGTCGGAACTGAACCAAATTTATATTGGACCAAACGGGAAGCACCAGCTTTCAAATTAAAAAAAAAAAACATTCAAATCGGTTCACCCAGGCTAAAGTTCTGAGGTAACATAAAAAATACCGACGAATTGAGAACCTTCTCCTTTTTTGAAGTCGGTTAAAAAATAAAGGATTTATTTCAAATCGAATCGAAACTACAAACTATATCAATATAAAAAACTACAAATACGCGGATGTAACCGCGGGGCGTCTACTAGTCAATACATAGTATAAAACAAAGTCGCATTCCGCTGTCTGTCTGTTTGTTTGTCTTCTTCTTTAAAACTAGGTAACGGATGTTGATGCGGTTTTCTCTAATGGATAGAGTGATTTTTGAGAAAGGTTTATATGTACTATAATACATGCATATGATAGTAGAGAAACACTGTTATTAACGTATATTGGCAAAACAACGTTTGCCGGGTCAGCTTGTTATAATATAAAATAGTGCGAGTCACACCTCAAACTGCACGCGTTTCATTCTCAGCCAAATATTATTAGATTGGATCATTTTTTTTTTGTTTGCTGCGAATACTCATTGGCCATATAACCTATGACGTAATGCGCTGTTCGACCATGGACCTGTCTATCTCTCATCTGAATAGAGTGGTCATTCACCTGCCGATGAATAGGTAGTTACCTAAAACGGCATACAATTAAAAATGTCCAGAGTTCCAACAATATTTATGGTCTTAGCCGACCTGAACGAAATTGAAGGATTTTTTTAAATTTTAATTCTGTTCACTGGCCGGAAATAAAAATACATTACATTACATACAAATGTCTCAGTTTGTCAGTAAAGCATTATGTCGGAGGCGGGACACGAATCCGCGACCGTTTCCCTACAGGCAGGCTCTCACAACTATTTCACTCCGGCCGCCAAATATATTTTTGTTCTGTTGAATATCCTAAGACAGAGATTCCCAAACTTATTTGTCTATAAAAATGATCTGTTTTTAGCAGAAATTTTTATTAACCTATTTGGATTTGAAAAAAAATTTTTTTTTATCTCGGTGATTTCGCCACCGTCCTGCCTGATGTTAAGCAGCGATGTATAATCTACGATGAAATATATATTTTTTAACTATATTAGACGAAATAGATGTTATAATTTTCTGTATCTCACCGCAACCCTTCAGAACTGCACCGCCTACGAGAGGGAGGTAGTCTGAGAAACACTGTTCTAAACTATAAAATGCAAGTACCGGTGAACACCACGTGATATTGTATGAAGTAATGTGTGGGTGGCGGATCCGCACCGCGGCTACCGGTCCCATTAATCCTGAAAGCGGCTCCGATGCCGCGATAGCATCCCCTTGTGTAGACCTGCAGGCAATTTGCGACCACTAAACTCGTTTGAAGGAATCTCCAACGTAACTACAACATTATTAGTGGACGCTGTGTTTTGAAATGTTATAATACATACTAATAGTGGACTCGACAGGCGTTGTCTTGTCTTAACTATTAATATGAATATAAAATTAGTATAACCTCTAACTGGGCTCACGCCCTGTCACGTTGGGTTAAATACGCTTGGTGAACCGTGGACACTTGCTTATTAAGCTAGTGCCTCTGCCTACCCCGCTTTGGGATTAAAAGGCGTGTAGTGTAACTTGTAATGGGGCGGAACGGCTTTGTTGTCGTCGTATATTTTTGCCGAGTACCTACTTGGACTCTCTTACCGACCAATTCTTGTTTTAAATGCGTAAACAATTTTAATGTTACGCTAATCGACTTAGACAATCACTTCCATTGGTGAACAAACAACAATGTTAAACAAATTTGCGTAACTTATTGTTTTAACTAATGGTAATTTATAACAAGGTATACACAAAATATTTCACCATATTCGGCAAATTAACAGTGTTGCAATACATATGTATGACCTCAATGAACAATCAATTATTTTATAAACAGACTAGTTGTCGCGGCAAATATTTGTTTTGCCATAGTCGACTTTGTACCCCGTGTATTGGAAGAAACATTTTAAACCTTCCCTGCAGGTGTAGCACGCGCGTCAAGAAAGATATGACATAGAACAAATACGCGCTCTGATTGGCTGCTATGTCACGCTTCGTGCGACTCAGCTAGTTTCAACAAATCGCAGCGGTTTATATGTCTTGTCACTTATTTCTTGGAGCGCTGTGCTAGGGGGGCTGGACTTTCACGTGTAATTCAAGACCAAAATTAGCCAAATCGGTCCAGCCGTTCTCGAGTTTCAGCGAGACTAACGAACATCAATTAATTTTTATATATAAGATAGATAACCGAGACATTATTAGTTATTGAATGTATGGTTCTTACAAATAAACTCAAATACTGCATTACGGATTTCGAAAAATATTTCACCTTGTTTAAAGATAGTATAACTTCAAATGAAATAAATTATCGTAAGCTATTCGCAAGAGATACGTATTTCCACCGCCAACGGGGGGCATTATTGCCCACTTTGGAAAATAAATTTGCCGCGTGGTGACGGCGAATAGAATACATGTGTCACCACCCCAACCCAACTTTTCCCGTCATGGGGGTCGTAAGAGGCGACCGAGGGAGCTCTCCAGAGAACGGGCAGCAGCGCTCTCTGTGAGTTAAACCACAACAACACCACTGCGATCGCCAACCCGCCTGCCAAGCGTGGCGATTACTGCCATTTCACCCCAAATGACGGATCTCATTGGGGGAGGCCCTCGTCCAGCAGTGGACGTTATGTGGCTGATGATGATCGGAAAATACTCGGTATAAAACTGTTCCAGAAGAAATTAGGCATACCAAATATTAAAGCCTTGATTCCCACTATGTTCCAGGCGGTCTATGGACTTGCGCCGGACAAGGCGAAGCTGCTCCGCAACTACGACCTGGAGAAGAAGTGGGAGATCATATGCGACCAGGACATGGTGCAGGCGAAGGACTCCCCGGCGCACTACCTCAACAAGCTACGCACATACCTCGACCCCAAAGCGTCCAGGAGTCATAGGGTAAGGATTTTCTTAGTTCAATAATAAACTTCGGTCACGTCTATGTACGATGATTACATTTACCCAGTGGCGTGCACTGGCTTTTATGACAAGGTAGGCAGTAATCCCCAAGGATTGACTGATAGGTGACTTGTCTTTACGAAACACTATCTACTCACCCACAAAACACAGGACCTTCGGTTAGCCTATGTCGTGATTACAACAAAAAAGGATCTAGCAATAACTCTATTATTAGGTCGGGTAGCCAAAATACTAAGGTAGGCAGTGTATTTTTGCCTATACGGTACTGCCCACCTTAGTATTTTGGCTTGTCATGTAATTCTTGGAGCGCTGGTCCACGTTTATTAATACGCTTTAGATCTCTAACTGTATTCCGGAGACACTCCGACCAGCCCACCTACACACGGCAAATGCCAAGTGAACACTTGACTTGGTGTCCGGCATGTTTTATGGGCTCCCCAGTCCGTATAAGGCCGCATTCCACAGTACCCTATTACTAATGCAATAAAGATTAAAATAGACGAACATGTGAAACGGAATTATGCATGGGCATGCACGATTCCGCGTTTCCAGGTAACGAAATATGTTGATATGCCCGAAGACTGGGAGACGGTGACAGTGTGAGGGTGTTATTGAGCTTCTTTGATGTAGTAATGTCTAATGAATAAGAGCTCAGGAAATAGTAAAATGAAGTAGGTGTAGTTGACCGTTCATACGAGTATTGCACCCTTATGGCTTACGGGCGTTATGTAACTGTATGTTATCTTAACGCTCTGTTTTACAATAAATATGTAGTTCTTTACCAGACAGAGGTAATATAGATCCCACTTAATTTTGAACCTTAGTCGTTTGAAATATAGTCTAAAATCAATAAATTTCAAGGAACCTTCTGCCTGTTAAAGGGTTAAAAGGAGGAAGATTATTGCGTTCGTAAAATGGAAATGTTTGCTATACTAACGTGGAAATTATTTTCTTAATATTGCTGTGAGCGAATGCTGCTTAGGTTAGTATCGTGCTATTTAGTATAGTAGATATTAATTATTCTGGAATATTGCACTTCCCACCCGCAGTTTATCCAATCGCC